>QRFJ01001037.1:687500-758948 GCA_006176705.1 Cocos nucifera
GTAAGTTAATCACAATATTCCTTCCACTGATCTCACTTGTCTGATTGATTGAGTCGACCCAGTTCTGGTTTGAAATGGCTAATGATTCGAGCTAACCCATGTCACTAGGTTAGTCATAAATGTTATGACTAGTTGAGTCTAAGAGACCAAATCAAATCTTCCTAAGAAAATATTAAGTCCTAGGTCTTCCACCATTGTAGATGTGCGGGCTCTTCCCGGGGTTGATTGTTCTCGACTGAATACAATGGTTCAATTGCACCAGAAAGATGCAACCATGTCTATTAGGCATTGGATGCTATGGGTTAGAGGATGGGTTGGGCTTAATATTTTGGATACGGGGAGGGATCCAATCAGAAATCCAATTTATGCAAATGGTGGGTTTGACTTAACTAAGGAGTGGAGTAATATTTCGGACATGGTGAGCTTCATGAATTAGAGACCAGGTTTGGGTGCACCATGTTTAGAGAAACATTGGACAAGAGTTGTGAACTCATCGATTGACGCATCACCAATAACTGTTAGATAAGGTGGTGAGCCAGTCGATGGGACGACACCTCCCACTAGGAATCAATGATCATAGAGATTTTTGCATCTCTGCCAAGAGAGTGTAGGGATCCGAGAAAATAGTGGGAGCCTAATTTGTTTAAAAATAAAGTTCCTAAATAAATTGGTTGAGTCAAATTATAAGTCTAACTAGAAACTTTAACTCTCTATAGAAAAATGCCTACATCAAAATCCCTAGTCCGAATCCTAGATACCCATAAGTTGACTAGACCAATTTACAAGGATTGGCTAAAGAACTTCAAAAATGTTTTGGGTTCAAAAAGGTTGACCAATGTATTGGACCAAGACCTCCCCTTTACCAGCTCGTTTGACTGCAGATCAGAGAACGTCTCATGAGAAGTGGTCTGACGATCATAACAAAGTAAAGTGCCACATGTTGGGCTCAATATCAGATGAATTGTAGCACCAACATAAAGACATCAGGACTACTCACCAAACGTTGGTGCACCTGCAAGAGTTGTTCGGTGAATAGAGTCGCACAGCACATTATCAAATCTCGAAGAGATTTTTTAAGACGCAAATGCATGATGGATAGTTGGTCCAAGATTATTGCTTGGCAATGATCAAGGATCTAAAGAGTTTGAGAAGCTCAAAGTCTTGATGGACAAGGAATTGCAGATTGATGTGATCCTGTAGTCCTTGATTGATTCATATGGATAATTCATTATGAACTTCCATATGAATAAGCTCCAATACACCTTAGCCGAGTTAATAAACATGTTGGTTACTATTAAGCAAAATTTGAAGAGTTCAAAGGACTCAGTTCTGGCTTTGAAGCAAATTTCTTTCAAGAGAAAGTTTTTTGGAAAGAACAACAAGTCTGCGAAGAAGCAGAAAATAAAAAAAGAAAAGAAGGGCAAGCCGAAGAAGAAGGCTATAGAGAAGGAAAAGTATTTTCACTGCAACTCCAATGGCCATTGGAAGTGGGACTACCCTGCATACCTAGCCAACCTGAAGAACAAGCAGAGAGAAGGACCTTCTAAAGGAATGCTCATCATTCAGTCAGTCGAGCAAAATGTGAATGCCATAAGATCAAAATAATCTAGAGATAGTGTTAATGAAAGGTACCTATGGCACCTTAGGCTAGGTCATATAGCTGAAGATAGGATTAACAAATTGAAAAAAATTGGACTAATGGGTCCGTTGACTTTTGAGTCATATCCAATTTATGAATTATACCTTCAAGACAAAATAACTAAGCTTCTTTTTATGGGACATGGAAAAAGGCCACAGACCTACTTGCCCTGGTACATATAGATGTGTACGGCCCATTCGATGTATCGGTTAGAGATAATTATGTCTACTTTATTATCTTTATCAATAATCTATCTCGGTACGGGTATGTATACTTGATATGACACAAGTCTAAAGCCATTAAAAAATTCAAGAAATTCAGATATGAAGTAGAAAAGTAAACTAAAAAGTCCATTAAGGTTCTTCGATCAGATCGAGGAGGTGAATACCTTTGTCAAATATTTTTAGACTATCTCAAGAATAATGGTATAGTCTCATAATGGACTTCGCCTAGAATGCCTCAACTTAACGAGACTTTAGAATGGAGAAAATGGATCCTATTAAATATGGTCTGTCCATGATGAGGTTCATGGATCTTCCTGAGTTTTTTTAGGGACAGTTTAATAGGGTTCCATCTAAAACCATTCCTATCATACCATATGAGATATAGCATGGTAAGAAGCTAAGTTTGAGTTATCTCAAAATTGGGATTATCTAACGATGGATAAGTTAGAGTCTAGGTCCCTTAGAGCTCGATTTATTGGATATCCTAAAGAGTTATTAGGATATTACTTCTATCTTTCGGAATATCACAATGTGATTGTGGGTTGACACACCATTTTTTTTGAAAAATAGTTTATTCAAGATGGTGACATCCAAAGATAGATTAGGCTCGAGGAGAAAGTCTCCAAAGAGCAAAGAGCCAAGAAACCTGAGGAACTCTGTTAGTTTGAGCCAATCCATAATTCACTACCTCCTCCACCTCGTAGGTCAAATAGAATTTTCTATCCTCCTGAAGGTACTTAAGTACTATTTTAGAGGATGTAGAGAAAATGTTCCTCATAAAAAATGAGTTCATGGTGATGATCCCAGAACCTATGATGAGGCAATATTAGATATCGACTCCGAGAATTAGTAAGAGGCAATGAAGTCAAAGATTGACTTGATGCACTCGAACTAAATCTAGATATTGGTAGATCTACCTAAAGGTATAGGATCTATTGGGTATAAATGGATCCTCAAGAGAAAGATATATGCAGATGAAATTATAGAGACATCCAAAGCTAGGCTAGTGGTGAAAGGATATTAGGTTACCTTCTCATCAGTGGTCATCCATCCGCACATTGCTTGCCATTGTAGCATATTTTAATTATGAAATATGGCAGATGGATGTGATAATAGAGTTCATAATTAAATATCTTAAGGAAGATATTTATATGGAACAGTCGTTTATTTTCACATCTAGTAATGGTGATCACAAAGGTCTGCAAGCTGCAAAGGTTCATCTATGGACTTAAGCAAGCATCTTGGAGTTGGAATGCTTGATGTAATCAAATCATTTGGTTTCATCAAGAATGAGAAGAAATCAAGTATGTTCAAGAAGGTCAATAGGAGCACGGTTGTCTTTCCCATATTGTACATGGATGACATCCTCCTGATTGGGAATGATATTCCCATGCTGACATAGGTCAAAGTATGGTTATTTAAGAAATTTTCTATGACAGACCTAGGTAAGGCATCATTCATTTTTATTTTTAAGGTCTATAGAGATAGACTGAAGAGGATGTTGGGTCTTTCACATAGAGAAGGTGCTGAAGTAGTTCAGTATGGTGAACTCTAGGTCCAAAGATATGCAGACTCATACTTTATATCTAACATAGATTATCGAAAGTCAACAACTGAAAGTTTGTTCCTATGCACTGATGGTATTGTAAGTTGGAAGAGTTCCAAGACGATGATTCTACCTCATCCGTGCTTATCTCGAGAAGGAACACATCGAGGTTAAGAGAGTCGAATCCGCAGACCATGCAGTTGACCCAATGACGAAGCCTTTAGGCCCACAGAAGATCCAAGCCTACTTTGAGAAGATAAAACTTAGATTTGTAGTCAATTGGCTTTAGATCAAGTGGGAGTTTGTTAGATGTATTCTCTAGAAGCCAGATTGGCTGACACTTATTGAATACTTTCAAGAAATATTTTTATAATTTTGACTTAAAATCAATTAAAGGGTTATTTATTCTATCACATTGTATATTAAAGTGTCTATGATACATCCATTGAGTTAATAGGTATGATAACATATATTCTCAAGAGTTGAGAATATAAGACATGAGTTATCATAATTAACTCATAAATTGCTTTCGATCGTAGGATCATCACGAGGATGGTGATTGATCTGAAAGATCGGTATATGATCGCTTTTTTAGAATAGATGAGTTTTAAGTCTACGATGTGGAGACACTGGAGTGAGAGTATAGGTGCGCATTAGAGAATGAGGGCACTGAGCGTGATCACCTCGAGCAGTCATAAGGAAGCCTACCTTCTCGTCGATGACTAGCTCGATGTTGCAGCATGTGTCTAGTTCTTTGACTTGAGGTGCATCGACAGTTCACCTTGAGGGTATTATAGTTTGACTACACCATAACTCAGTCTCCTAGCCATTCAAAATCTTGAGATGTATGTTGGCTATAGCATGTTCATTATAAGAATTGGATCGCACCAAGATGAGATCTATCAACCTCGATAGAGGAGGAGTAGTCCTATGATGATCATAAGATCGAGTCCTAAAACCCATGGCCATGGTAGTGTGAAATAATAGAAAGAAGTTTCTATTAAAATTTCACATCGGACTTGAATCGAATGATTCATTCATATGATGGGTGTTGGGTTTGACGAGTTTACTTTAACCCTAATCCCATCAGAGCTCATGATAGAAGAATCCAATCACACAGGTAGCTACACTGAAAGGTTCGCTATTTGGTTTTGATGGATTGCTACCATATACTGCTAGGTGTCACTGGTGGATTTTGGGATCAATTAGAATTATCTTGAAGATCGATGATTCTAATTGGGTGAATTGGAAGAGTTCTGATCCATCGAAAGATATTTTGATGATGTTGATGATAGAGATGATGATATGTCCTATCCTAACTAGGTCACACAAACAAAGGTTTGGATCTAAATGTCATCAATTAAGCTAATCCAGTTTGATTGATTTGGATTAGATCCAATTAGGTTCAAGAAAATCATGCTAGCACACGATTGAGCCTAACATTCTTCTTCTGTAATCTTTTTGGATCGTCTTAACTGAGCCAAATTAGATTTGGCTTACCCAAGAGCCTTGTATGGATTTATCCTAGTCTAGCTGAAACTTGTCCAGATCAAAAAAGTCATGACCTAACCTGATCTATGCTTGTTCTAATCCATCAGATGGAAACAGGACAAGACCTGCTAATTTGTGGAATTATTTGGACAAAGCTTATTCAAAAACTCTATAGGGATTTGTCTTGATCTGATTAGACCTTGTCCTAGCCTGATCAAGACTTATCCTAAATCCTATAAGATGCAAACAAGATAAGGGTTGTCTTTGCTAGATTAGGGCTTGTCCTAAAATCATGAGATGAAATTTAAACAAGCCTCTCCTAAAAATTCTAGATGGATTTTTCTTGATCTGACTAGACCAAGTCCTGGCCTGATCAAGGCTTGTTCTAACTTGGTTATGACTTGACCTAATTCCATTAGATGGGATTTGAAAAATGTTTGTCCAAAATTTCATGAGATGGGAACAGGACAAGGGTCAAATGTTGACCCAGTATGCAGGAAAGAAGAGATATGGCATGCACCCCCTAAAATTTTTTTGAGGGTGCACGCCCATATGGTGTTTACATGAGGAATAAGGGGCACACTCCTCCTTTGGTAATGCGCCCCATATGGATTGGGTGGAGGTGTCCCATTCAAATCAAGTTTGAATGGATCAAAAGTTTGAATAGTTCAAACTCTTAGGAGATAGGAGTTGTGCACCAACTTAATCTTATCCAAAATTATTCCATGCCATATCCCTTTATTTTTGTGTGACAAAAATCTGAAAAAAGGGGTGTGGGGCATGGAGATCATGGGAGAGTTCTTCTGCTTGTTGGCTTTGACCTGTTCAAAGTCACATGCGAAGGAACTCTTAGTTTGGTTTATAAATAGGGCCCTACGTAAGCTGTTGTGCATAGAAAATTCTCTACGGCAAAGCCCTACCAAAATCACCATCTCCATGCCTCCCTCATCTGATCCTCTCCCTCTTCTCCATGCCCAAGAGTTGGGCAAAACCTGCGAGTAAAGATTAAGTCCCATTGGCGTGAAGATCAGCGAGAGACGACGGTGTTCGTGAGACGAACGTGCAACCTTTGGAGTTCATTTTGAAGGCTCTATGAAAAGACATCATATTTGATCTTTGGAGATCAGATCCAGAAGGAGGAGACATCTAGATCTGACCTGAGTAGATACCGATAGAGACCAGGCATGTGCACAGCTCAATCAGAACCTCGATCAGTTGTCAGATCATCACAATAGATAAATGGTTTACCCGATCAGGTGATAATTGTTATCACTATTTTATTTTTATTTTACTTCTAAATTTTAAATCAATCTAATCAAATCTTAGAACTCTCATATCTAATCAGATCATAAAAAAAAAAATTTAAAATTATTCTACTACAAATCTCATCCGATCAGATGCACTTATAGTTTGAAAAACTCAATTTTTCCTTCAATAGGGAGCACCACATCAAATCCTACAATCTCCATATTGGTGTGCCCAAGTCTTGGCACACCTGGAAATATTTTCCTGCATCAACCCGCTATCATTGCATGCCCTAACAGCTACTTGTGCATTCCTTGCCACTGTCATTCTTCTTCAGCTGCTGAGCTTTCTTTGAGGCCTTTGGGATGACCACCTCTACCGCTGAAGATCTTGGCTTGCTTCTATGCACCATCCTTGGAGTTGTAAGCACCCTTCTGCTTGGCAGCCGCTTCAACTATCCTAAACTTTTTTGAAGAATTTGCAGTAATTCTATGCCAGCGCTAGCTGCATACCCTGGCATGGTCTCCTCAGAACTTCGTCTGTCCTCTCGCATGTGCTGCTCCATCTAAAACTATACATCTTTGGCATTTATGCTAGGATATTGGTCCTCATGCACTCCTCCACTCTTAACTCGTGTCACATCTCTCTCCATCTATGAAGCCACCTTTGCCCGATGCTCCATCTAAAATCAAAGTCTCCTTGATGCCGCAGAAACTAACTCTGTAATCGAGTCTCCTAAGGACAACCCCTCAATGTTGCACTACTAGGCCTGCCGCTGCACCTCGAACACCGTCGCTGTCCTTTCGAACCCTCCATACTCTGCAGACCTATCCAAAATCATCTCAGATATACCACACCCCACAAGCTCCTTCGAGACTACCAAGAACTCATCCAACTCTTCACTTGCAGCGACTGAACCAATGGAATCCAAGTTTTCTCCTTCCTTGCACTTCTTCCAAAGCAGATATTCTCGCTTAAAGTGTCCTTATTCACCACACTTGAAGCATCTCTTAGATCTCTTACTACCTCTTCACTGACCCTTCTTCTTTCCTTGCCTGGGCCTCTTTAAAACCATGAGACCCTCCTGGAACACCTCCCTTTTTGTTGTCCATTTTCGCTAATCATTGGACCTTAGCACTGATACGATCTCCTTGTATACCAGCATCTCCTTACCATATAGTAATGTCATTACCAATGAATCAAAGCTCCCGAGTTGCGAATATAGTAGCAATAAATTTTTATCCTCTTCTTCGAGATCCATCCCAATGTTAAGCAAATCCATGCTCATCTGGTCGAACCATTAAATATGCCCCGCAACATCCTCGCCCTCTTGCATTCGATGGCTATACAGTTATTTTTTCAGCAGCAACTTGTTGCTCATGTTCTTCCCATATATAACTGATGTAACCTCGATCATAAACTCTTGGGTGTCTTCTCCTCCAACACACCATATAGCACCTCATCTACCAGACAAGTTCTAATCATGGCACATTCTCTTTTCTTCAGGGACACCCACTCCTTGTCTGTTATCTCCTCCGGTCTATCTTTCAAGGCCAAATCCAGTCTCATCTGAACTAGTAGATCCTCCACCCTAAACTTTCACATCGTGAAATATTTCTTTCCATCAAACTTCTTAAATTCTACCTTCAACCTATCATTCTCCATGATCGTACGAATCAAAAAACAACAATTGGGTGGATTTGAAAAAATACCTAGACTAGGGATGATGGACAACAACCCTGTGATCTTTTCTTCCTCATGAAGCTTGGAGAAAGCCTTTAATCTAAACCTCACTGTTGATCTCTGTTGAAATCTGATCTTCTTCTTCCTTCATGCTCAACTAGGCTTTGATACCACTTGTTAGCGCATCACCATGGCATCACAAGCTCTGATACCACTTATTGGATCTTAGTACCTCTTTGATACCAATTGTTAGAGAGAAGAAGAACAAAGTAAATGTCCAGCACTTAGGGCTTAAAGTTAAAACCAAAGAGAGAAGAGTAGAGAGTTTTAGGAAGAAAAGATCCATTGTATTCCACTCTTTCATCTATTGTAAACATTACAATACATGGATTTATATACCCTAAGATTTCTACTATACCACATGAACCCTAATTAATCCAAATCCTAGCTGAAAAATTCTTCTAGGCTAACCCATTACATAAAAGCACTCACCGAGCCCATGTACATATATCTCACATGCTCTCATCCCCTGAATCTAAACCCAACCCATACATGAGTTAGCCATCTTAAGATCTTATTGGTCCAGGTCTTAAGATCCTAAGATAAAAGCCTATCCTAGACCTAAACAAAATATCCTGTCTAATTCTACTCACCACCGTCGAGCCAGTTCTATCAGGAGCTGAGCAGGCTCGGCTACATCTCGTCCAAATCCTATCTTCTGTCTGTCTAAGACAGTCGGTTTGACAGCACCCCGAGCTAGCTTGATCTCAGCCTGAGCTGGCTCGACCACATATCCAGCCAGCCCGCCTGTGCATCAGCCCCTTGTCTTGGCTGATTCTTCTCCTGATTTTGATCCTTTGCTCTACCTTATGCCTAGGTTTTCGGAGCACCTACTAAGCCCTCCTCAAAGTCCTCACACATGAACCTCGAGCCCATGCAGGGCTACATGCCACCTTCACCTAGAACAACTCCTGTCCTAGTCCTAGGACATACACCCATCCTAGTCTCCAAGAGCCAACACCCTGGCTCCTCCTGTGGCCTTCCAAGGCTTAGGAGCACCATATCAAATCCTACACTATCTCCCCCTGACCACCACCTTGAGCCTCCGACTGCACCCAGACCACCTTTCTAAGCCTCTGGTCACCTTCCACCTCCCCGAGCCCCTACCCACCTCCCACCTCCTCGAGGCCCTATCCTTCTTCCTCCAGCTTGCCTCTCCGAGCCTCTGACCACCTCCCCGAGCCCCTAGCCCCCTCTCCCCAGTGGACCCAGCACCCACCTTCCCACTACCGCCTCCCCTTGGCTACCCTAGGCCCACCTCCCCTGTCTAGTACCAGCAGATTATGACAGAAAGAAAAAAGAAAAGAAAATAAGAAAGCAATCAAGTACGTGGATCAGCCTAAAGGCTCGCCTCCATGGGGCATGTAAAATTTTACTATGAAAAAGGAAGAGATACAAGAGGAGATTACCCACTCTTAACTCATGTATACAATCCTCTTAACAAGAAGTTATCCTGAACAAACTCTCTTTTGAAGACACCCTGAAATGATCGCAGTCGGTTGCCTAGCTATCTGTCTGAAGCCCCTGCTCCTGCTGTTGCTAAAGCCCTTCTCTATGCTCTCTGCATCTCAGGCTCTCTCAAAATTACTAAGCCATAGCCTAGCCACACTCAAGCTCTCAATTTGCCATGCCTTTTAAAGGCCTCTATCCGACTCAAGATCAAAGTCTACAGTCCCAAACGAACTCAAATTAGTCCCTCGATCCGTTAGATTGCGACCATGGCCCTCCATGGCTGTTGGATCGCACAAACTGGCATGTGGACTATGTAAAAATGCCTCGCCCGTGCCCTATTTGTGAGGCCGCCTGGGCCCGGACCGCGCTCGCATGCGCACCCGCTGGGCCCGGGCTGCGCTCGCATGCCGGCCTGGGCTGCGCACCCATGCATGGTGTTGGCCCATGCTGCCTGGGCCGACACACCTATGGTCGCGACGTGCCCCACTGCCGACATCCTATCCGATGCTCGCATGTTCTTCATCCGTATCTTCACGTTTGATCTCCAATTGAGGTATTCTTGGGCTCGTTGGACTCTGTTATCATCCTGGACCTCGCTGTAAGTTAATATAGAAGAATTTGAGGTATTTTTCTCAACAATCTTATCTCGACTTGGTATTCGATCTCCACCTATCTGGAGTTGTCTAGCACCCCCATGCCCTGTGCAATCGCCTGCTGATCATGGATGGACAAACATGGGGTCGAGCCAGGCTGCTCGATCCCATCTCCATCAACTGCTATGATCCACCTGACCTGAGACCTGCCGGGGAGCCTCCTATGGTAATAGAAACTCACCTTGCGATTTGCATGTCATCTTTTCGAGTCTCTCATCTCGTGCCTGATTCTTTTCCCCTGGAGCTCCACCTCGCACTGGCTCCCTAACATGAGGTAATGTCCTCCATACTTTCTTTCTCTAAGCACCATCCTACTACCGTGCATGACCTTTAGGATTTCTTCATCAGCTTTCCATCTGAAGCTGGTCGATTCAGTCTGCTCAGTGAGATTAGATTCTTCTTAAAGCTGGGTATGTATTGAACCTATCCAACTTTTCACTGTTCCATCATAGAGCTTCATGCTGACCGTCCCGCTGCCCTTGATCTCATAGCTTGATCCATCTAGCAGGAACATAGTGCCATCACCGATCTTCAGAGAGTCAAACAGCTCTTTTCTGTAATATACATTATGAAAACAAGTAAAATCCATAATCCACTAGAGAAAGAAGTAGATACCTCATTAGAAATCAGAACGATATCATCACTGCCTTTTATATCGCTATGGCCACCACATAGTAGCCCTTATCCGATCCTTGAGTTATGGGCAATCCTTGACTCGATGCCCCAACTCATCGCACCTATAGCATCTGATCTTGCTTTGGTCCCTTATTTTAGATTGGATCGTCCTCCTCGCAATCTCTACTGCTCGGTCTACTACCTCCTACTGCTCCAGAATCGCTAAAGCTGAGCTACCACCATCTGAGCTCAAAGCTGGGTTCTTCCTCCTAAGAACTTTGTTCTGAGTATTACTACAGTGACCTCATCCATCTTGATGGTGCTCTTTCCCACTAGAGGAGCAGTCACCAAGGACTCATTCGAAGGGGGAGCAATGCTAGCAAGACCAACGCCTTGGTCTTCTCCTCAACTTTTTCGCCAATGCTAAGGAGGTCGGTGGGAATCTTTTGGAAGTTGGATAGATGCTTTCGCATGCTCTGACCTTTGTCCGTCTGCAGCTGATAGAACTACCTCCAAAGGAAGAGAATGTTGGTGAGCGACTTTGCCATGTACAACTCCACGAGTTTTGACCATAGCACCATCAAAAAAATCTCGCCAAGAACATGGATCACCACATCATCTGCTAGGTACAAGCGGATCATGCTCACCGCCTGCATCTGGATTCGCTTCCAATCCTTCACCTCTGTGGTGGCTGGCATCTCATCGTACAAGAGAGCGTCGATCAAACCATGTTGGATGAAGACATCCTTTACCCTTGCTTGCTATAAGAAGAAATTGTCCGTCCCATCAAACCTGTTGATCTCCATCTTGATTGCACTTGTTTTCCCCATATTCACTAATCTCTAGCACAACTACTGCAATCTGCTTTCTGATACTATCTAGCTCTAATACCACTTATTGGGGATAAATCCCACTCCCATGAAGTCTAGCTTGATGCTTAGCCTAATACAACCAGTAATCATGGAAGAGCTTCAATTGAGAATTCTTTCTCCAATGGCCGATCTCCACCCATTCTCCTCCAACGGCCGAACTCATTCAGTAGCCAAACTCTTTCAGCGGTCGATCTCATTCAATAGCCGAACTCCTCCAGCGGTCGAACCCAACCAAACTTCTTTCACAAATGAAGAAGGGTTGGAGACTTTGGAGAGCCTCCTCCGACTCGGCCGCCCTCAAGCCCCTTGGCATGGGCTCGAGGGCTGCAGGAGATCTCGTGGCGGAGGCGCCGTCAGTCCAGAGGCATCCGACGATCTGGTAAGAGCCTCTCACTCTCTCTTCTTTCCTCTCTTTAGGCATACTGACCTCGGCAAGACATCGGATGGCCTTCGGCGGCTGACGGAGGCCCTCTCTTTCTCTCCCTCTCCTTCTCTCTCTCTCTCTCTCTCTCTTCCTCTCTGGATCGTGGGTTTTACCGTTTTGGATCGCGAACGCACCGCATTTTGGTTCGAGCGATCAGGAACGCGATTCCATGGGGGGGTTGATGTTCCGAGTAACAATGTGCTGGATCCCTTTGGTCAGTGGAGACAATGATGATACACTCTCTGTGATTTTCTATGATCACATTTCTTAGCTACTACAATATCAGAGTCTCCAATTGATTTTTCCCTCTGAATTTCCAATGCAACTGTGGCTTTTGCTCTTGTTGCCTTGTGTTGGAGTTCTTGGGTGAGACTATGATGAAGAGTTATCTATATAACTTTAATGCTACTCTCTAGCTGGTTTTCTTTTTCTGAGTCTCTTCTTGCTCCTCCTAAACCCTTGTCACCTGAACTTTTTGGGCTGTTGCGGCTAGAGTATTGGTTTTTTGATATGTCGTCTCAAGGGAGGCTCTCTTTTTTTGGAACAGAATGGCAGGTTTTGGTCGTATTCCTTCATGTATTTCCAGGAATTTTCTGTCTTTCTTGCTTAGTTCTTTCTGTTTAGAGAAAATTTTCAGATTTGATCAGCTTTTGTAATTATTGAAGGGTTCTCCTTGTTGGGTGGTGGAGCCTAATCCATCCATAAGAAGAGCCTAAAATCAAGACCCAAGAAGTCTAGAAAAAGCCCAAAGCAAAAAGCCCAAAAAAAAATAAAAAAAAGGGAAAAAAAAGAAAAAAAAGGGGACTGGGCAGGCTTGGCTTGCTGGCCGGCATGGCCTAGGCGCCAGCAGGCCCACACGGATGTGTGCGATCCTTCCATTGGATACCTCCAAGAACCAAACTCCCTCCGGACTCCTCCTTTAATTGGATTTCTATAAAAGCCGAACTCTTCCCAAACCTCTTCTTCGATCAAACTTCTCCACCAATCAAACTCCTCCTAGACTTCTCCATCAGTCGAACTCCATCCAAATTCTTACAGTGAATTTCTTCCAGATTTTAACTAGCATTCTTTCTAGATGATCTCCTTTGGCCGTGTTCTCTTTAGGAGTCTGAACTCCTTTGGAATTGATGTATGTCAAAACTCTTCACCAACCAACACCTACTTCCTCGAAACTTCGTCTATTAAATCTCAACGAATGGCCACTTCATGGCAATGGACACCATTCTCCATAACAAACTCCATGTGGCCCCGAGCGGCCCACTATCGAACGGCCACATCACAACAACAGACATCTCTCTCCATAACAAACTTCATGTGGTCCCGAGCGGCCCACTATCAGATGATTACAACCATCATTATCAGTCTGCTACGGGCTCCATCTATAAAAAGGGATCCTCTAGATACGTTTTCTCTAAGCTCTCTTTTTCTTCTTAAAACTCTACTGAATTTTTGTCTGAGCACTCTATTTTTGTTGGCCAGAAGAGCTGACTTAATCATCGAAGGATCCTACCGGAGCCACCACCATCGACTCTGGATGAGACTTTATTTTGCAGATCATCAGTGGTGACCTCGTCTCTCTCGACTCCAGCTTGATCTAGCATCAATCAGATTCTGCACCAACAGAATTGGCGCTAGAGGGAGGGTTCTCTATTCCTGAGGTATCCTTATTCTTAAAGAAGTACTCAATCGACTCTGCCGACCTTCTCCTTCAAGGTTCATCTCTATCCTCTCTTTCAATCCCGAGAAATGCCTCCAATGAGGATGACTACCCGAAGATCTATCATTTCTATTATCAGATCTGGGCTAAATCCGTCTGTCCCTGCTTCATCGTCGGTACTTCGCAAAGCTTTCCAAGAGAGAAAAAGGTATTTTTCCAAGAAAGAAAAGAAAGGAAGAGAAAAAGAGAGAAGACAGAATTTTTTGTAAGAAGACAGGGGTTCTTCTTGTGTGCAATTCTTCTTGTAAGAAGGCAGAGAATCAGGAGATCACCAGGAGAGTGAATCATCCTCTAGGTGAGGCTTTCTTCTTCCTGTTCGAAGCTTGCCCTTGCATCCAGAAGGAGAGAGAAAAAGAGTAATTCTTTTTTGTTCTTTTATCTCTTGTAAACTTTTCTATTTTTAGTGAAAATATTATTCTTGTACGGTCGTGGACATAGGAGCAAGGGACTCCAAACCATGTGAAATTTTCCTATGTTTTATGCTTCTGATAATTTTATTTTTCTTTCTTTCTTTCTATGACTACTGTATCCACTGTGCATCATTCCGTAAATACTCTATCCAGTCGATCCTAACAACTAGGTATCAGAGCAATATCAGGTTTGAAGAAAAGAATGGGAGCGATGGCAGGAGATGAAGGAAAGAGTGGGAGCAATGGCAGAAGATGAAGGAAAGGTCAAAATCGACAAATTTGATGAAAAAGGACTTTCATGTTCTAGGAAGATGCAGATTGAGGATTATTTGTATCGAAAGAAGCTTCATCTATCTTTTGAAGGAAAGAAATATGAAGACATGTCACAAGCAAATTGAAAATTACTGGACCACTAGGCTTTGGGAGTTATCAGATTGGCATTGGCCAGGAACGTCGTGTTCAACATCCTGGAGGAAAAGACGATGGCTAATTTGATGAAGGCTCTGACCAATATGTATGGAAAGCTTTCGGCCTCCAACAAGGTATATCTTATGCGTCATCTATTTAATTTGAAGATGGTTGAAGGTGCATCTGTTGCTGATCACATCAATGTTTAATCTAATTACTAGTCTATTAAGCTCTGTTGATATTAGTTTTAAGGATAAAATTCATACTTTAATTATACTATCTTCTTTGCCCGAGAGTTAGGGTGCGACCATGACTGCTGTGAGTAGTTATTGTGGCTTAAGCAAGCTAAAATTTGAAGAGATTTGAAACCTGATTCTTAGTGAAGATATCAGGAGGAGAAAATCTAATGAGAACTCTAGTTCTGCCTTAGTTACTCAAGAAGATAGAGGAAGAACTAAGTCTAAATAGAAGAGCCAAGATCAAAAGGTGATGGCTGTTAGCACTGCGGCAGAAAAGAGCATACCAGGAACTGATGGGCAAGAAAGAAAAACAAAGGTCAGAACGAGGAATCCGTTAATGCAGCAATAGAGGCAATAGCTGATGCCCTAAGCCTCAGTGTGGACAATCCAATAGAGCTATGGAGTTAGGACTCCTGGGCTTCGTTTCACTCTAACTCACAGAAAGAGTGTATGATGAATTACACTACCGGAGATTTTGGAAAGACTTATCTCATTGATGATGAACCGTTGGATATTGTGGGGAAAGGTGATGTGCATATAAAGATGCTGAATCAATCAGTATGGAAGCTCAAGAATGTCAGACATGTCTTAGGTTTAAAGAGGAATCTGATCTCAGTTGGGCAGTTGGATGCTGAGGGGTACGTTACAACTTTTATTAGTGGCTCTTGGAAGATCATCAAAGGTGCTACGATGATAGCACGAGCCAGTAAGCCGGGTACTCTCTACATGATCAGTACTATCAGAAATTTAGTGATCAAAATATTGGGGCTGTGTATGGCCTCAATTGACCTCCAAAGTTAGTTAAGAAGAGGTGCCGCACAAAATACTAACCTATTTTGGAATTTTGTTTTTCCTATTTTAGGTGGATGCATGTTTGGGTGTCTTAATCTTCAAGTAAGAGAGTTGTTCGGTGGTAGAGCCTAATCCACCTACAAGAAGAGTCCAAAATCAAGGCCCAGGAAGTCTAGAAAAAGCCCAAAGCAAGAGGCCCACAAAAGAAAAGAAAAGAAAAGAAGGGGGGTTGGGCGGGCTTGGCCTGCTAGTTGGCATGGCCCAAGCACCAGCAGGCCCATGCGGGTGCGTGCTGACGTGCATGGGTCGGTCACGAGCGTGCAGGTGCTCGTAGGCCAGTTGCGGGCGGCCCATGTTGACGCACCAGGGGCGTTTCCCCCTGGTTTCATGCGGTCCACATGGACTAGACTGCATTTCGCAAACGTTTCACGCAGTCCATGAAGACTTCTAATGGACCGGTTGTGCGATCGGATGGGAGAGGTTTGTTAGGGACTTGATCATCAGCTAGATGGGCTTGATTTGGGGTTGATCGGATGGCCATAAGCTTATTTGAGCCTAGATTGGACTCTGTTCTCCGTTCTGGCCACGGATTGAAGCTGTTTTTGGCCTATAAAATAGCTTGTGCCGCAGAGAAGAGCAGCGGGAGCTTTTCCAAGAGAGAAAAAGGTGTTTTTTCAAGAGAGAGGAAGAGAGAGAGAGAGAGCAAAGACGAGTTCTTCTTGTAAGAAGGCTAGGGTTCTTTTTGTGTGCAATCTAGGGGATCCCTAGAAGAGTGAATCATCTTTAGGTGTTTCAGTTTGGGATTGCTCTTGCATCCAGAAGAGAGAGAAAAAGAATGATTGTTTTTTTGTTCTATTGTAAACTTCCTGTTTTTAGTGAAAATATTATTCTGCATAGCGGTAGACGTAGGAATAAGGCACTCCAAACCACGTGAATTTCCTGTGTTTTATGCTTGTGTAATTTTATTTTTTTCTTTCTTCTACGACTACCGTATCCACTGTGCATCGTTCCGTAATAATCTATCCAATCAATCCTAACACTCTTTTTGTATATTCTCTAACGAACAGATCTTTTGAATAAAATTGGTGACTCTGTGCAAATGTGAAGAGTCCTCCCTAGTTTGTCAAAAACAAATAGAAGGAAAAGACTAGAGGAGGAGGAATGCTAGGAAGAATGAAAGCATAAAAAGTAAGTAGTGGAAAGATGAAAAGAAATATGACTATGGAGAATATGAGGAAAAGATAAAATTATTACCATAAATTAACATGCATTGCACCAATAGTGTATAACGGTTATTCGTAGTATCTTATACTTTGATATTTATACTCATTATGCTGTCATTTATTTTTCTAAAGGGTTCAGTAAAAATGTTAGATATCTATTTTATGATACCCTTAATACTGGTTTATAGTTGAAGAGAGAAGGGATTATTTCCTCTTATCCACAGCTCAAATCATCCTTGTTCTTGAATGACAACTATTTGTAAGCATACAAATATGTAGTGCCCTACCGTCCATGAGTTCAGCTAGACAATTGAGAAGAGTCAGAGGCTTTTGGAGCTTTCATCCCCTCAAAATAATCAGATATCTCCTCCTCTTTTCTCTTTTATTGTCTGCCCTTGTTTTCTTTTCCTATTTCTAGGTGCCTTTTCATGTTATCTTGGTATAGGAGCTTCCTTCTTGGTTCATGATCCTAATATGACTTCAAGGTAAGCTTCTCCAAATAACATCCAGGTCTTCTTAGAGTCAACAAATCATGCAAAAAATAAATATTACTAGATTAAGAAACTGATTGTGGGTGTATACGTATGTTTATGGTGCATGTGCACCTAATTAATATTTACTAGTTTCAGGCACATGCATATGCATCTGTTACTCAGATAGGGTTGTTTCATGGTAAGATGATACAGAAGTTTACTGAATGCATCGTCTTGTTGCTATTTCATGTGAGAGAGAAAGTTAAAGATTATTTCATGAAAATAGGAGTACATTTTATTATTGCCTAGAGAGGTGTTGTTTAGAGTGAATGTTGCCAAAAAGGGGAACTAGAGTGGGTAAGGAACAAGATTTGACAGTAGGAAACTATAACAAAATGTGACTCCATAGTGTTAAGTGGCATAGTAAATAAGAGTGAGAGGGAGCATGACCATGGTTCGTGGGTGGTCTATGACCATTTTAAGCAATTTTTATATCTAAGTTCATGATAAAATGACATTTCATATACTTACAAAGTATAGCATATCATCTGCTTAAATTTCTGAAATAAATTCATTTATGAAAATTGTAAAGAGATATGGGCTTTAGTCCCCAGGATGATCACAACCTTACAGAAAATTCAATCATCTCGCTACAGATTATTTCAATTTTGTAGTGCTTTCCTTACCTTCTGGAATTCTTTTATGAAAGCTTTTTTTTTCTTAAACTCAACTGTCTTGATTGAATGGTGGTATATAGATATCTTAATTGTTATCATTCTAAATATATTCCAGTAGTATATTCTTTATTCAGTTATTGGTAACTTATGAGAATAACTTGTTTATCGTTCCTTAAATTGACCATTTTGCACGAAATCCATGTTGTTCTTAGTTTAACATACCTAACTCAATTTCAACTCTTGGTTCTCTTCCTCATCATAGCTAATGCAAGGAGATGGTTCTCACCTTCTTTTGGACCCTAAATATATCTATCATAAATCGCATTATAAGCCATTTCCTCACTTTTCTACTTCTTACATCCTTAGCATTTTACACTTTTGATGGCCTTTTGATACCATTTATCTTTTGCCATTCTTTGAGTAAGTATCTCTTCCCATGATTCTATTTGGTTGCTAAGATTCCTTCAAGTTTCTTTGTGTGTATCACTTATGACTAAATCAAGCTGAATCTAACTGACAAGCAACTTAGATCAAACAGACCATCTTGACCAGTATGTTTATGCAATTTTCACATTCCACTTTCATTCCTGCATTAATCTATCCAAAAATTTAGTTGTATTTCCCCATCAAAACTCTACCATTTATTATTGAATAATATTGGTTTTATTTTATTTCTTTTTCCTCTGACTATTATTTCCGTCACTACTGGCACATGCTGCATGGCTTGACATTCTTGTCATATCCTTCTCAACCTTTGCATGCCAATCGTTTGCTGATTTGGAAAAGATAACATATTTGTGACATATTTGACCAACTTTTGATATTAACTAAATAAACCTTCTATTAACTAAATAAACCTTGTATTTTTAATTATGTAAGTGCTCTTGCTAGGTCTCAAGACACTTGTGCAATCAAATCATAGAAATATTTCATATATTGGAGTCTTCAAATTTGTAAAAATTTAAGGGTCTTATGATGAGTAAATGAGGTTTAAGGATTTTTAGTGAGTCTAAGGACAGATTAGGTTCTTTATTTATTTTTTTAGTTTAAGTAACAATCTTAAAATTGGATTTTCTTTCCTTTCTTGTTCTGTAATTTGTCATGTGGCCATCTAGTTTATCATGCTTTAAGATTTTGATTTTAATTCTAAATTAGTTTCTAAGCAAGTCTGTGATACCCTTACAGCCTTACTTTCTTTGAGAGTAAGAAGTCCTACATTATGAATTATTTGTTAGAGTGCTATTTAAGTCTGTACAGAGGTGGAATAGTTTTAATTCAGTCGACTTGTTTCCAAGATCTTTATGTGCAAGATAAAATGCATTTTTTTCCTTTTTTGCTTTGAGGGTAAAACAGTACTGTTGATGTTCTCATTTCAATGAAATTTAGATGGTTCAAAATATGGCATGACTCCATGACGTGGTTCAATCTACCAACTAATTCTGTATTGGAGGATAGCAGTAATAGACTGTCTTAATTCAGATGTGCAAATGAAAACTCCTCTGGCTTTCCAGAGAATGACTTTTCCTAAAGCTGATAAATTGATCAATGCAACTCAGTTTCTCCATATTCCAGTTCACAAAAATATCTTCTTATGTACCTTATCACTTAAGTAACCTGCTCAAGTATATGCCCTAGAGTTCAAATGTTATGTGCTTATTTGTTTTTTCATAAACATTGTAGGTGCATGAGCTGTTGAAGCTATACAATGAAGTGGAAGTCTCTTCACAGCGTTTACTCTTTAAAATTCCGTCAACTTGGCAAGTAAGCCATACAGTTGATTCCATTGCTCATACTCATCACCTTGAAAGTTCAAAATTGCAAGAAATTGGTTGATGTCTATTTCATTCTGTTCTGTATCTGATTGCAACTTGTTTCAGGGGATAGAAGCCTCAAGGTTGCTAGAATATGAAGGAATACAAACTCACTTAACATTCGTTTATAGGTATTTGTTGTGTTCGATATTACTGAATACATGCTGATGTTATCTCAAGGTTATTTATAGATCACTTTAGTGGATGCCACCATCTACTTTACACTTGACATATATATAAATAGATATACAAGCTACATACATTAAAGCATACATATGTACATCTTTTCCTGCTTATGAACATTATAGTGAATGTTTAAACATTTGTTGTTTCCTTGTTTGTCTTCTCTATTTTTCAGTACGGCAATGGGTCAGGTCAGGCTGGGTCGGATCTATGCCTGCAGAAAGTCCCGAGTGTAAATCTCAGGCCTGAGCCTAGCCCAGTGTGGCCTGGACCAGGGCCAAGCCTGATCCTGCTTGAATTATATTTTCAGTCCATGCCAGGCTCCAAATGGGTTCCATTTTTCCCTGAATTCCCAGCCTGGGCCTGGCTGGCAAATGATTCAGCATTCTATCTCCAGGTTCAAGCCTGGCTCACAGGCCTAAAACATGAGCCCATGCCCAGTTTTTCTTGGCTAGGTCTTGGGCCAGCCCAGCCCATTGACAGCACTACTTTTTGAATGGAGCCCAACCAAATAATATCTTAGCACTTCTGGTCAACCTTGTAAGACCTTTTGAAATGTATTATAATCTACTGAATTTGGAATAGTGTTAGTCATTTTCTCCTGCTATTCCCATTATCATGGATATTTAGAATTATATACCCCTTCAGACCTTTCTTATCTTTATCACTCTTATACAGCTTTTGTCAGGCTGCAGCTGCAGCTCAGGCAGGTGCATCTGTTATCCAGATTTTTGTTGGGCGAATCAGGGTAATTCCTACTGTGGAATAAATAGTGCATTGTTTCAAATTTCTTTATATAAACAATCATGACAAAAATGTGCTAAAGGATTGGGCTCGTAATCGTTCTGGTGATCCTGAGATTGAAGCTGCTTGCAAAAATGGAGAAGATCCTGGATTGGCCTTGGTTAGTTTCATTTTTCTTTTCCTTTTAATTTTTTCACTTCTACTTCATGAGTATTTAGTTGGGCTAGATGTGCATGGATGTTATACTTGGCAAAAGTCAAACCACCTTATGATGCGTTTCCAAGAGAGCACGAAAATTTTCATAGGATACACCTTGTTTTTACACCAAACTGTTAGAAACATTTGTCTCAGTCTGGCAGTTGAAACATTGTTCTTTTTCAAAATTA
The DNA here is from genome assembly GCA_006176705.1 of Cocos nucifera. Classification (NCBI taxonomy): domain Eukaryota; kingdom Viridiplantae; phylum Streptophyta; class Magnoliopsida; order Arecales; family Arecaceae; genus Cocos; species Cocos nucifera. The sequence continues at coordinate 708,468 of QRFJ01001037.1, forward strand.
AGTAATGATTATTAACTAGAAACTCATGAAACATGAATATCAGTTGAGTTGGTGATTTGCTGCTTCATGACAATTTCTTTGTATAATTTGTGAAAAAGAAAGAACGTGGAGTAAATGCAATTGTCAATTAGTGGGGTACCATGTAGATACATCACTATACCACACATTTAGTTGATAGTGGCTGATGCATAAACTAATTATATATCTAGAGGTGCAATAAAACACATATATACTATATGTATACAGGATGTCTAATATATACCTTTATGCATAAGTTTCGTCCACGCTGTGAAGCCCTTGAGATGGATGCCAAGCTGGGCTATACTTGGGTCTAAAATGAGTAACCATCATGCAGGCTATAGATGATTGTGCATTCGCATTAATCAAACAGTGATATGGGCCTTGATGGCGTGGGACTCTTGCCTTCTAACTCAATTGGGGCACTAGCTTCAAAGGCCTCTCTAACCTCTCTAACTAGAATGATTGAGAGGATACCATTTGTTGTGACCACAACTAGTTTATGCTATCGAGACAGTTTGAAGAAACTGACTGTTTTTGGATTAAGGCTTCATCAGATGGCGAGTTATGATCCATAAAGTTAGCCTTTTGGACAGCATAGAGTCTAAACATATTATGTAAATTATCATCATAAGATGTTACATTTTCTCAATTATTTTGTTGTTTCGTGATGTTATTGTTAATGTTGATGCACTGGTTTAAATGCTCCCATGATGTTTGAATTTGTAATGACCTAAGGTATAGAAAACCTATGGCTAGCATCAGGAACATAGACTGAGACTAAGAATTCAGGATTAGTTCCATAGAAACAAAGATTCATATTTGGCCAGTCACAAGAAGATTAAAAACATACATACATGCATGCATGCATGTATTGGATATTTTTTCTTTATTGCAATAATGGGTGCTTTCAAAGAGGGGTAATATTCAACAAAAAGATTAAACTTCTCAAAACAGTCACATATATTATGTGACTTATCTGTAAGATCTGTCAATAAATAAGAAAAGGTTTCTGATAAAAAGGATTTGCAAGTAACTTGTGAGTTTGGATTAATTTGAATAACTGATTGCACAGGCTTAAAAACTAGGTTTCATACGGGAAACACCCAGAACTATAGAGACTAATTTCATGTAATGCCCTGCGTAATGATGTTCTCACTTCTGTGTAGCCTTGCTTATATATAATATTCTAAACGCAAGCTCTCTTTTGATAATTTTAGGTGTTAGCATATCATTATTAGTAAAATGAATATTGATAACTATATCTTGATATCCTCTTTTTCTTTTATGCTAATTTGGATTTAAGGAGCCCCTTGGATGTAGTTCTTTATCGATATGAAGAACTAGAACTGAAGTTATTTTTCCGAATACTCCAATGAATTAGATTTTTAATGTGTCTTTATACACAAATGCAGGTGAAGAAAACATATAATTACATTCACAAATATGGACATAAATCAAAGCTGATGGCCGCCGCGGTGCGCAACAAACAGGATATCTTTAGCCTCCTTGGGTATGATAAGCAGACTTCTGACATTTCTCCGGTGTGGGTTGCATAACTGGCATTATTTGTGCAAAGTTTGATCTCATGGATACTTTCTATTTTGTAGGATTGACTACATAATTGCTCCCTTGAAGATATTGCAGTCTCTAGAAGAGTCAGTGACCTATCCTCAGGAGAAGTACTCTTACATCAGGAAGTTATCTCCAGGCTCTGCCAAGATGTATGACTTCACTGAAGAGGAGGTAACTTTTCAATGACCGTGTCTGAGATTTAGGATCTGTTTATTTGTAAGTGGAGTTAGATCTGTTTATTTATAAGTGGTGTGGTTTAAATCAGAATTCCAAATGGGTGTAAGAAAATGGCATTAGTTTTCTCGGTAGTGAGAGATCTTCTGAAAAAAATTCAGTCAATAGATACTCTCCGCAGCTTTTAGGAATCTTTCTTTCTTTTTCATTCCTTTACTTGTGCTTTGCACCCCCACCTCATAATACAAGCAAGTGCAACCTTATATACATGTATTTCTTGTTGCAAATGGTCAACCTCTTTAGTTTCATGTGCTGTGGGTATACCTCTTTCCCAAACTAGCATTAGGAAGATGCAAAGATGTTGAGGATTTCGTATCAGAATATTTTGGCAAGAAGAAAGAAGAAATAAAAGAAACACAATCAAAATACGTGGATCGGCTCAATGGCTCGCCTTCACGGGGTATGTAAAGATTCACTATGAAAAAGGAACAAATATAAGAGGAGATTATCCACTCTCAATACTCGTATACAATCTTTTCAATTAGAAGATATCCTTACAAAGCTCTCTCTTGAAGACCTCCTAAAACGACCGCAGTTCATTGCTTAGCTGTCTGCTTAGAGCTTCCTGCTCTTGTTATCCGCTGGCCCCCCTCTGATCTGCTGTTTATCACCATCTCAGGTCTCAGCCAAACAACCATACCACCGTAGCTCTCGGTCTGCTGCTACAGGCCTTTTAAAGGCTTCAAATGGAGTTTAATCCGAGTCTAGGACGAAGTGCTGACTCGATTTCAACTCAAACAGCTTGTAGACCGTGTGTGAAACGGTTGCAGTATAAACCAGCGCCAGCCGCCAGCTGGCATCCAGCCCCATTGATTTCAAGTGTACACCGTATGAAATTGGAAATAAACCGGGTCGGTCCATGGAGGCCGCGTGGACCGCACTATATCACGCGGTCTGCTGTGGACCATGCCCAATCGTCCGCGTGTGCCCGCTACGCGCATTGCTGTGAGCTCTCACCCGAACGCAGGCTCCCCCTTTCACGTGACTGCCTGGCCCAGGCCACGCCCATGCATGCGCCCACCTAGTCCCGGGCTGGCCATTGCACGCGTTGGCGCTCGCACTGGGCTTGGACGCGGCCCAATGCGCTGCGGGCCCCGCCCGCACGTGGCTGGCCCGTGCTCCCATGCACACCTGGGTCGGCCCCATTGGCCTGTGGGCCTGGGCTGCTCCTCTAGCAGGCCTGCCTACTGTGGGCCCCACTTCAATGGCCCATAGGCCATACCAACTTGCTGTTAGCCTTTCTTCGCGCATATCTCCTCCATCTGGACTCTATTTGGACTGTTCTTGGGCTTGTTGAACTTCGTTCATCATCTTGGATCTTGTTGTGGGTTTATTATGGAAGAATTCAAGATGTTTTTCTCAATAATTTTCATCTCGACTCGACATTCGATCTCCATCTATCTAAGAGCTCGTCTCGCGCCCCCATGTCCTGGGACAATCGCCTGATGACTATGGATGGACAAACATGGGAGTCGAGCCTGGCTGCTCGATCTCATCTCCATCATAGGTTGTGTCCACTCTTAACCAAAGACTTGCTCAGGATAGCCACCTATGGTAATAGGAACTTCACCTTGCGACATCGCATGTCTTTCTCCCGGATCTTCCATCTCGTGCTCGATCCATCTCCACCTAGAGCTCCACCTCGCACTGGACTTCCCGCTATGAGGTAGTGTCCTCCATACTTTCTTCCTTTAATTACCATCTTACTGCCATGCATGACTTTCAGGATTACTCCATATCAGTTTTCCATCTGCAGCTGGTCAAATTCAGTCTACTTAATGAAATTAGATTCTTCTTAAAGCTGGGTATGTATCGAACCTCACCTAACTTCTTTACTGTTCCATCATGGAGCTTCATGCTGACCATCTCGCTACTCTTGATCTCACAGCTTGATTCGTCTGATAGGAACACAGTGCCCTCACCGATCTCTAGGGAGTCAAATAGCTCCTCTCTGCAACATACATGATGAGAACAAGTAGAATTCATAATGTACTGTGAGAAAGTAGATACCTCATCAGTTACTAGAAGTACATCATCACTATCTTCTGTATTGCTACTAGCCATCGCCACAGTAGCATGTATCCGATCTTTGAGTTGTGGATAATTCTTAACTCGATGTCTCAACTCATCGCACTGGTAGCATCCGATCTTGCTTCGGTCCCTCGTCTTGAACTTGGACTGCCCACCTCGCGTTCTCCTGTCGCTCCGTCTGCTACTGCCATTATCTCCAGTCACCATCAGGGCTGAGTTGCCACATGAACTCGAGGCTCAGTTCTTCCGCTTGAGAATCTTGTTTTGGAGTAGTGTAGAAGTCACCTATTCCATCTTGATGATGCTCTTACCTACAAGAAAAGCAGTCATCAAAGACTCGAAGGTGGATAGAAGGGATGATAGCAAGACCAACGTTCTAATCTTTTCCTCAACTTTTTCGCCAACGCTGAGGTCAGTGAGGATTTTTTAGAAGTTGGATAGATGCTCCTACATGCTCTATCCTTCATCCATTCGTAGCTGGTAGGACTGCCTCTAAAGAAATAACGTGTTGGTGAGCAATTTTGCCATGTACAATTCCTCAAGCTTCGACCACAACGCTATCACGAAAGTCACACCAAGTATATGGATCATCACATCATCTGCTAGGTACAAGCGGATCGTGCTGACCGTCGCATTTGGATCTACTTCCAATCCTTCACCTCCATGATGACAGGCATCTTTTCGTACAAGAGAGCGTCGATCAATCCATATTGGATGAGGACATCCTTTATTCTTGCTTGCCACAAGAAAAAATTATCCTTCCCATCGAAGCTATTGATCTCCATCTTGATTGTGCTTGTCTTCTTTATATTCTTCAATTTTTATCACCACTGCTGCAATCTGCCTTTTGGTACCATCTAGCTCTGATACTAATTGTTGGGGATCTCGTATGAGAATATTGCAATAGGAAGAAAGAAAAAATAAAAAGAATACAATCAAAATATATGGATCGGTCTAAAGGCTCGCCACCAAAGGGCATGCAAAGCTTCACTATGAACAAGGAACAAGAGGAGATTATCCATTCTTAACACTCGTATGTAATCCTCTCAACTAAAAGCTACCTTTATAAAGCTCTTTCTTGAAGACTCCTTGAAACAACCGCAGTCTACTATCTAGCATTTGCCTAGAGCCTTTTGCTCCTGTTATCCACTGGTGTCCTTTGATCTACTGTCTATCACTGTCTCAGGTCTCAGCCAAACTACTATACCACCGCAGCTCTCAGTCTGCTGCTACAGGTCTTTTAAAGGCTTCGGACGGAGTTTAATCCGAGTCCAGGATGAAGTCCTGACTCGATTCCAACTCAAACAGCCTGTAGATCGCATGTGAAACGGTACAACCCCACTGATTTCACGCGTACACCACGTGAAATTGGAAATAAATTGGGCCGGTCCACGGAGGCCACATGGACCGCGCCACATCACGTGGTTTGCTGTGGACCGCGCCCAATCATCCATGCATGCCCGCTGAGCGCCTGCCGTGTGCATTGCTACATGCTTTCATCCGAACACAAGCCCCTCTTTTCGCGTGATCACCTGGGCCCAGGCCGTGCCCGTGCATGCGCCAGCGCCACGCTAGGCCTGGACGCGGCCCAGTGCGTTGCGGGCCGCGCCCGCGCATGGCTGGCCCGTTTATGTTTGGGCCAACCCCCCGGGCCTGTGCGCCTAGGCTGCTCCTCCACTAAGTAGACCTGCTGTGGGCCCTACTTTGGCGGCCCATAGACCGTACCAGCTTGTTGGTGGCTTTTCTTTGCGCGTATCTCCTCCATCTGGATTCTTTTTGGGCTATTCTTGGGCTCGTTGGACTCTGTTCATCATCTTGAATCTTGCAGATGAACCTTGCTGTGGGCTTATTGTGAAAGAATTCAAGGCGCTTTCCAAAGACATATTCACACTTTGATTTTTATAATTATGCTAAGGTTTACAAATTGTGGAACCTTTTTTCTTGTTATATTCTTTTTTTGGTGGTGATAGCCTCAAAATTTATGAGTATATCCTTTTTTAATTCTATGCGTATCAATGATTCCATCTCTAGACAATCCTTGTAGGAGAAAAGCAAACGGAATTCATCACCACAAAATCAGGATGATCGGTTCCCACAAACTAACGTTAAGGTCAAGGTCAGAAAGCAAAGTGCAACTCTGACAATCATGGAGTCTGGTAGCTGGGAAGGAGTAGAGATAAATGTGGACATAGGCATAGTTTTAATAATTTGTCTGTATGCTTGTTTGGAAGTATACTGTAGAGTGTAGACAACTTAATAACTGATTCGCGCACCATATGGGGGCATATACAGTTGCTGAAATTCACCGGTTCATCCACATGGAGGCCTTTCTCCAATCTTTCCCCTATTGGCTGTGACTAAGTTGCTGAATTGCTCACGCATGCATTGCAATGATGCAGCTTATAAAGTGGGACCAGATGAGCTTTGCATCTGCGATGGGGCCAGCTGCTGAAGAGCTTCTGGCTGCTGGGCTGGAAGGTTATGTAAATCAAACAAGGCGCCTGGAGGAGCTTTTTGCCAAGATATGGCCACCTCCCAATGTTTAATCATCGTTTCCATGTAGCAGAGGTGCTTTCCTATTGGGTGAATAAAACAGTCAACATTGTGAAGTCGTACTCTGCTCTCATGTTCTTGATGTTTCTGCATCATGTTTTAAAACGATTTTTTTTTTTTGAAGTGCTTTGTTACGGTTTCTTACAGCATTCAGGATCGGAAATTGTGCCTTTTGGATTATAAAAGAAGTGGTTCAAGACTTCTTTTTATAAATTCTAGTTCGGTTGGAATCAGATTACAACTGCATGTGGAAACATGCAATGTTTGCAGAAGATAGCAGCAGTCTGGTGAAGCAGCAGATGAAGTTTGGATTGACTCTCTTTTTTTCTTCCTCTTTTTTTGGCTGCTGCAGTGGCTGATAGGAATTATTGTCAATTATTGTGATGAGGGGGGTTAGATCATGCCTACATTAAATAATATCTATGATTGATGATATATCATTTCTTGGCAGGGCTGAATTATTCTCTCTTGTCGTAATGAGGGGGATGATCGTAACTTCATTAAATAAATATCTATGATTGATGATATATTATTATTTCTTCATCCCCACGTGAACTGTTAGCAATTCTGATCTTGTTGGTCTCGGCGGGCAATGGTCATTGAAACAACAATGGAATCCTCAAATATGTCAGTGCAAGGCTCATTCTTAACAGATCAAATTTGCTGTTTGTTTGGTGGTCTACATGGCACCGAATTAGTGACGGATGTCGATGAACACCGCCCATCATTATGGATGGGTATTTGAATCCGATGTCTTATTTTTATTGCTCAATGTCGGTTTCTGGGGTAGATTTCTTCTGAGCTCAGAAGCATGTGGGGTGGCCGAGGATGTTTCTAGTTGGCTGGTGAGCCATGTGAAGAACCTGTTTTGGTGGGGCGAGTCGCATCATGTGGTTACGGGCTCAACTTTGGGAGAATGATTACGCTTGGGGCTTCATGTGCTTGAAAAAGGGATCAGTCCTTTTACTAGTAGTCGTTTATTTTTGTCCATTGTTTACCATTTCTGCTGCCAAGATGGTATCCATAACTAGCAAATACATAAAACAACATGAAACTAGGAGATCGATAACATTGAATGAGCTCAATGTTGCAATCATCCTTCTCAAATTTCTCCAGCATAAGGTAAGAGATATCAGGATCCGTCAAAGGTTTAGACAACCAGCTGATGATTTTTTTTTTTTTTTTTTAAAATAATAAATTTATTTATTTATTTATTATTATTATTATTATTATTATTATTTAGATGAAATTCATTCAAAACAACGTTGGGGGCTCTAAGAATGGTGGCTTCATAAACTACCTTTTCAGGCACCTGTTACCTTTGTCAGGGTCAGGTTAATAGTAATAATATCATGGAGGTGGCACCCTCCATCTAATCAATGCACCTCCTCGAATACTGCTAGTAAAGTTGATCTCAAGGAAACCAGGAGGTGGGGGCTCTCAGGTGAAGTACATCACATATGTCATTCTCCAATTGACCGCTTTGGACTTGAAGCGAAAAGATTGCTAGAAGTTACGGCAAAACTCCATTTCAAGTGTTTCATTTATAATATGTTAATTAACATGAATTATGAAGTGCTAGACATTTTAATAGTTAAGTAATCTACCATCAATATCTCTCATTGTTAATTATATGGTTTCCATTACGACGTTTCTAGATACGTGATCAAAGAAGTTTAATACCAACTTAAGGACTAAGGCCTATATACCTTCTATTACATTAGCTGGACGGTTAAAACATCATCGGTAATGGGCAAAGCTCTGGCGCAGACACGAACCGAGTTCCCCATAGACAGCATACCTTTGCCGGGTGAACCGCACGCATTGTCGGCCATATTGGATGAGAAGTGCGATCGAAGAAGTATTTGTGGTTTACGGGTTGCAAACTTCTGCTTGCACGCATTTGTACATAATAGAACATGCCTCTTAAATCTTAACAATTACAGTCTCCATCGTTGTAGCTCTCTGATGAATAGATATAATTTGCAAGCTAGGCTTTGTTGCAGCCGAAGCAATATATAGAGTGAAGGCTTGTGTCATTTTTCCCTTATCTTGTAATTCTAAACAACATCAAGATCAAGTTATCGCTGAATGGAGACCAACATCAAAGACAAAACTTGCTTGGATAGGTAAAGATCATATTTTAGTTAAATACATAGCTTCACGTTTTAGCCATGCTAGATCATCACTTTTAAAGCAAATCTTACATAGGAGTTCAACATTAAACGTGCAACCATTTCAGCGGCTGGTACCGTCCAAAGACTCCAAAAGTCATGCAATCAAAGCGTCCCAAAACCCTGCCTAACTTCTCTCCAGGTAAGCGTTACAGAAGCCTTTGCACAAGAATTATCTAGTAATGATTATTACGTGGGACCCACATCCACATGGAGCCGCATGACTCCATCTTGTCACCTTACGTGTCCACTTCTAATTGATTAGAAATGTCCCCCACCACGCTGACACAAATCAGCTAAGCCCATATAGCCATCCTCATGCACTGTCTCAGATATCTTTTGTCCAATATCATGATTCACGAACCCGACCATTGGAACCCAACACGGCAACGGACCCCAAACCGACAAAGAAAAATAATTCACACCATCGGATGCACGAAGTCCCCATCCTTTGAACCTCCGCAGGCACATCTTACCATCCCCCCCGCGCTTCCCATCCGAATATCAACGGTTTTAGGGAAGCTAACCAATCATGTGATGCCACGTAGACAAGGACCGGTTTGGTGCATGTATTGAGCTCCATGGACTACTCGTCTATGTTTCCGCCGCAGCGTCCGGGTCGGACGAGTCGACCCCACCAATTCTTTTCCTCCGACATGTCATCTCCCCATTGGCTAAAAGCCCCACACGTCGCGATGGTACGCCTGACTCAGGGAATACATGGCCCCATCCATTTCCACTTGCCCCTCTCTCTCTCTATCGCGCGCGCGCGCCTGCTTTTTGGCCGCATTCTCCGAGTCCATTTCCATGCCTCTCTATAAATGCAATCTCCTACTCTTTCCCTTTCAAAACGCCCAATTTATTCATTTACCCCCATTTCTCTCCATCGGCGCGAGAGTCGAATCGTCGAAGGGCAGTGACACGACCTGCCCCATGGACGGCCGCCACCTCGAGTCCTCCACCCCGCTCCCCATCGCCTACGTCCCCCTCCCCTCCGGCGCCGCCGGCCACCCCCCCTCGCGGTGCCGGACCAACGTACGCCTCCTCTCCCTCGCCTCAGCCGCTTTCTGCCTCCTCGCCCTCGCCGCCTTCCTCTCCGGCGACCGCCGCGACCCCCCTCCCTCCACCTCCTCCTCCTCTCGCGTAGCATTTCGCTTTGCCTCCCGCGGCCCCTCCGATGGCGTCTCCGAGAAGACCTCCGGCGCCTTCCCCACCCTCCTCTCCGCCTCCCCTTCCTACCCTTGGACCAATGACATGCTCCAATGGCAGCGCACCGGCTTTCATTTCCAGCCCCCCAAGAACTGGATGAACGGTCTCGATCTCATCTCTCTCCCGTTTCCCCATTTTTTCTCTTAACCACAAATTTTCTAAATCTATTAACTCAATTTTTTCTCTTCCTCGTGGCGGAATCTGATGTCTTTCTTCTTCTCTCATCTTTGCCTTAGATCCCAACGGTAAGCGAAAATAATAATAACACGTTCATCAAGTAAATAATTTGGATGGTTCTGAAGAGAACCTGACCGTTGGATTCTGCTGGTATATGTACAGGGCCGATGTGGTACAAGGGGTGGTATCATTTGTTCTACCAGTACAACCCGGACTCCCCGGTGTGGGGGAACATCGCGTGGGGCCACGCCGTGTCACGTGATCTCGTCCACTGGGATCACCTCCCCCTCGCCATGGTCCCTGACCGCTGGTACGATCACAGCGGCGTCTGGACCGGCTCCGCCACAATCCTCCCGACCGGCCAAATCATCATGCTCTACACCGGCTCGACCAACGAGTCGGTCCAGGTCCAGAATCTGGCCATCCCTGCCGACCCGGCCGACCCGCTGCTGAAAACCTGGGTCAAGTCCGACTCCAACCCGGTCCTTGCCCCCCCTCCTGGTATCGGCGACAGGGACTTCCGCGACCCCACCACCGCCTGGTACGACCCCTCGGACGACACCTGGCGGATCGCCATCGGGTCCAAAGACGGGTCCCGCGCCGGTATCGTAATTGTTTACAAGACCAGGGATTTCGCCCGCTACGAGCTCGTGCCGGGGATGTTGCATAGGGTGCCGGGTATCGGGATGTGGGAGTGCGTGGATTTTTTCCCGGTGGCGGCGGAGGAGGGACCGGCGGCGGTAGAGGGGATGGACGCGTCGGCGGCAGGGTCCGGGGTGAGGCACGTGCTGAAGGCGAGCAGGGACGAGGACCGGCAAGACTACTACGCGATCGGGACATACAACGCGGCGACGAACACGTGGCGGCCGGACGACGAGGGGATGGACGTGGGGATCGGGCTGCATTACGACTGGGGGAATTTCTACGCGTCCAAGACGTTCTACGACCCAGAGAAGCGGAGGAGGGTGTTGTGGGGTTGGATCAGCGAGACCGACAGCGAAAGGACCGATCTTTTGAAGGGATGGGCATCGCTTCAGGTAAGACGATCACTTTTCTCCCCGTTTATTTGACATTCCGCACGACAAATAACGGGCATGCGTTCCATGTGCAGCCGCCCATCTAACGTAGGCTAACTAGATAAGAATCTCAAGCACGATTCTTTATGTGTGCTCATCTTTGAGTGCTGATAATTCCTCAGTTGATGATAAATTTTTATATTTTATATGTAACAGGGCAGGGCATGTTGCTTTACTGTTATTGTTACGTTACACCTGCTACCTAGAAGATTTAGAGAAGTTTTGATGACTAATATGAGCATCATTATTTTTTTATTTTGACAAGAGACAACGATGTACGTGCTTAAGTAATTGTGTCCCTGAAGTCGTTATCAATGCCAGACTTGTGCCCAATCCACGTGTCATGTACTAATTAACTTCTCTTCGTACTGAATTGCTGGAGCGGTGCTCATATAAACTAGGCTGGTTGTTATATATATATATGGTTACAGAGCAGACTAGCTGTCTTAGATTTGAGATGTTTGGGGTTTGGATTCCATCCTATGGATGGAACTATGGTTGTTCTCCTTTCATAATTCTAATTGATGGATCATATTTTGCATAATTTTCAAAGCCATCCGTTCTCTTCTTCCATCCATCAACGGATGTTGTATTTCAAAAATTATGCAAAATATGATCTAATGACTTGCATCATGATTAAAAAAATCAATCATTCTTTCATGCAACACATACCCAACTTTTTTATATCAAATTTGACATGCACCCCAGTTGTTGGAATATTTTAAATAAACCATTGCCAGCCCGGACATCGTCGTCTATCTATATATATAACCAATATAAGCCTTTTTAATTGTCTATCTTGAAAGGAAAATGCTGAGGGGCCCAACTCTGGTACCAAAAGAACTCTCCCACCGCTAGCCTGCTGCAAGTCACGAGGGAATTAGTGCTCTGACAGAATCCCCCCATGCACTGCATTGACCCCGTGATCACCCTAATCCCTTGTTCATTGCGCACTCCAGCAGTCCAGATCTTTGTATTTTGTACCGACATTGTGTCGTAGAATTAATTCAGCAGGTTTAGTCTCTCATGTAAAGTCTATAATAACCTTCTGTGACCATACTTTGGTGCAGTGAAGACCATGCTCTATGCCTGATTCTAAGTTAAAAAAATTCAGTTACTTATTTCACAGATTATCCATAACGGTTGAAGCGGCTCATCTCAACCATGTGATTAAATTTACCGTTCATTGGCTCAAGAATTTATCTTTGAACTTGATGATATATCGGTGGATGTGAGAGATATATTTCTTCTACAGCTATTCTGAATTACTTTGTGCATAACATGGCAGGCCATCCCTCGGACGGTGCTTTTTGATACCAAAACCAAAAGCAACCTGCTCCAATGGCCTGTGGAGGAGGTGGAGAAATTAAGGATGAGCGGCAAGAACTTCAGCATGATCACAATTGATGCCGGATCGGTGCTCCCCATCAACCTCACCGGAGGCTCACAGGTTGCTGAGAAGCTAAAAGGGGCTCTAGTAGATGTTGAAAGCCACTTGTTAACTTCTTGCTTTTGTTGCAGCTGGATATAGAGGCTGAATTTGAGATTGAGAAGGCGGCATTGGCGATGGCCGTCGAGGCCGATGTAGGGTATAACTGCAGCACGAGCTGTGGGTCGACCGATAGGGGCATGCTCGGGCCATTTGGGTTGCTCGTCTTGGCTAATGGCAGGCGATCAGAGAAGACTGCAGTGTACTTCTACATTGCAAGGGGAACGGATGGCAATCTTCGCACTCACTTCTGCCATGATGAACTAAGGTATATGATTCTACTAGTTGTTATGTAACCATCTTTCTAAACAACAGAAGGCAGGTGTGATGAAGGCATTCTTAATACCCAAAAACAAAAAGGCTGCAAATAAATTACCACTCCAGTATTCTCAATAATTGATCCTTATTGCAAATGCTAACTGGTATTTCAAGCCCAACCCACATTTTTATAGCTGCCTCTCTCTTTCTCCTTACATTTTGATAAATGGTTACACTAGATGAACTAAAAGTTTGGTTGGTCCACCGGTCCTCCCATCTCATTTCCTATCAAATATTGATCGACCACCTGCTATATATTGTAATTGTAATCGAATATTAAGATTTCACTAAATAAGGATCCGGTGAGAATTGATTACCCTTCAATTTTTTTTCACTTTCAAGGCTCCAATGTCCCTAAAACTACAAGCATGTCCAATGCACGAACTTGTTTTATCTTTTTCTCAGGAATTTCCAATATGCAGGTCTCTCTTCTCATGGAAGCTAACCAATCTTGTAATTGGTGGCCGACAAGATTATGTTTTTGAGTTCAAATAACTTGTTCCTGCTAACAAATCTTTTCCATCAAGATAAATGATGATGCTCATATATAATGTCTGCATTTAATTGAATAAATGAGAAGTCCATAAATCAACATTGCCTGTTTGCCTTTTTGTTTCCTTTCATGCGACTCTCCTCGAATTCTACATCGGTTGTGAATAAGGGACTACATTGCTTTGTCCAAGTTGATGGCATGCAATAAACTCTCTTTTCTTATACAGCTTGATGGTGCTATGCATTCTATATATATAGGTTTTAAATCAATTAGAACATTGCTTTATAGGAATTAATATAATGCAATACGTCCAAATGCAGGTCATCCAGGGCAAGTGACATTGTCAAGAGAGTGGTTGGCAGCACCGTCCCGGTTCTTGATGGTGAAAGGTTGTCGGTGAGAGTACTGGTAGGTGGACATTCTAGGATTTATCTTCTGTATTTTGGATAAGCCATCTAAAAAAAAAAAATTGGATGAATCACTTTATCATGACTTAAAAATCAGCTAGCGGTTGGGACAGTTTGCTTGGAGAATGCACAATAATTGGTAAATTTTATCTTTAATTATGTCTTGACCTTTTAACCCATATTTAAAAGTGAGTCACTAAAAATACAAGAATCCAATAAACCATTAGTTCTATTAAATTTGTGGTAGCAGAACTTTTTTTTTTTTTTTTTGATGTAAATGGGGGAAGGGAAACCTTCCCCTTAATATATTAGAAAAGGACAAAGAATATGGTGGCAGAAAAGTATAGGCACAAAAGAGAAGAAGAAAATGAGCTACAAGAAACTAATCAATCTTGGGTTCTTAACAGAAATTCTATTTTCCTCTCTAGGATGTGGTGACCCTATAAAGGCACGAATTTGGAGGCCAAGGCATGATCTTTATCCATTGTAAAAATATTGATTTGCATGATCATATACATACATACATACACCCACACCCGCACACATATATTAGATTAATTATATAGGAAACATTTATCAACCAAAAATTGCACAAAATTCGGTCACAAATTATTGCAGGGTATAGAGATATTTTTAGCGGAAAACAACAGAGATTCATTATGATGATTGCATTTATTAAAGAATGGGAAGAATATTTGTTATGATCGAGTTCTTGTAGCTTTTTCTTTTGGACATATGGTCAAATTCAAGTATCACTTTAGTCTATGTAGATTAATACTTGAACAACATTTGCAACTTCAATAGATCGAATATGACTAGAGCGCATTTTTTTTTAAAAAAAAAAAAAAAAAAAAAAATTTCCAGGTTGATCACTCCATTGTTGAGAGCTTTGCGCAAGGGGGAAGGACATGCATCACTTCTCGCGTCTACCCAACTGAAGCAATTTATAGTGCAGCAAAAGTCTTCCTATTCAACAATGCCACCAGTGCTTCTGTGACTCTCAAATCTCTCACCATATGGAAGATGAACTCCACATTCAGTCACCCCTACACCACCCAAGCATAGAAATTTATACTCTTGGTCCCCTCCTCCACCCCTACAACTTATTGATTTGTTCATTCAACCCAATAGCCTCTTATTTCCCATTTCATCCCTCTCAATTGTATGTATTGCTACTTCATTCATTAGCAAGCTCGTGTCGAGCTGCATTCGCCCCCATTGAAAGGATATATGGAGGAGATTTTTTCGCAACAAGGTTGTCTTGGAGCTCTTCTACTGTAGTTATTATCATCAAGGTTTGCTGATAAAAATATGGCACAAATCCGAATTTTTTTAGTTCCCTCAAAAATCCGTAAAAATATAACTTCCAGGATCTGAGGGGTTGAATCATGAGCTTTTTCATTCCTGGAACATACTGTTTGTTGTATGTGCAATCACAATGGAAAGTACACAAATAAATCCATAGTGCAAGTACTTTTGGGTACGAGGATTAGATGAAATAGGGTATTTTTTGTGATTTCTTTCTTTGAAACACTTAAAGATTACTCGGGTAAGATTTTTGGATGTGAATGAGCTTTAAAAAATTCAGACAAATAAGGGAAGAAGGAGAAACTACCAAGTAGTTTCTTTTCTACTCCTAACTATTTTTCCTAAGATTTAAATTTTAGGTGATCTTGGTTTGGCTTTCCCAGGATGGGCAGCCTAACCAGATCCAAAGCACAACACCTACCATGGAAAATTTAAATACAATGCCAAACCAACATGGGCAAAACTTTAGTGGTTTTCTTGCTCGAAACAAATAGGCTGGAGAGTATGAAAGTCCTCAGAAGAGGCTAAAGAAGATAAGATCTTTCTGCGATGGTCTTCATTTCTTATTGATTAACCAGCAATATAGTGGTCGAAATAGAGAGAGTAAATTACGACGGATTGACCTCCTTGGTAATGGATCTCCTTCATGCAAGAAGTCAAGAAATAGTCTTTTCCCTCTCAAAATAGTTAAGCTAACCTTTTGGATATCTACTATTATTAAAAATGTTCGTTCTACAGCAATTGCATGGGCCTTCACTCTTGCAAAGATAGGCTTATCTTTTAAGTAACTATGGGCCGACTTCCTGCATATGATCTGTGCGCCACAACATGGCCATGGCTGAAGGGGCCTTGAGATTGTTTCAACTTCACTAAGGCTATCCATGCCGATACTTTCTAGGTCCTGTTGGAGTATTAGTATAGTAACTAACAAGTATTTGTAGAAAACAAGAACAAATTTGGAGTTTTAGAAATTAATGAGGCTGCAAATAAGAACTCTAATTTACAAGACAAATTTTTTTTTCCCCTCTAAACCAACATAATGCACTCACCATCTAAGTGGGAAATTGCTTAGTTATGCACCGAATAGGGCATTCTTGAGAGCTAAACTGGCCCTCTATAGACCCATCTTTTTTTAACTCCATCTTTGTTCTAGAATGATGGACCTCGATTCAGAACATGGAAAGATGCTGCCAGGCTTGGAACAGAGGAATCCACGTCAAATTCAGAGCACAACTCTCTGTTCCCATTGTATCACCAGGCTGCAGCTTTGACTCTGCGCCCCAAAAATTAACAAAGTACGAACTGAAGTAATCCTGGATAGGATAACCCAAAGCAAAATAGATCACCGGTCCCCCAGTTGTCTCGAGTGTTGAGCATTGACGGAAGTACTTCACTGTGCCTCTCATCTATGAGTTGGTTCTGCAAAAGAACACAAAAAATATCCAGGTTTGGACTTATGTTATTCCAAGTTGGTTGTGTTAAACAATTCACGTTCCATGGAAACGTAGTTAGTTCTACCCGTGCTTTGGTTTTGTGGAGTTGTAAGAATTATGTTAGGTGGGATCCGTAATACTATACTTGATATCATTTTAGCCCTTTTAGTCATCATCTTGTTCTTTTTAGGGTCATATTATCAAATTATACGAGGCACTCTAGATCAAATCAGTGTCATCTAATCCCATGCTTTGACCCATGATAACCACTCATGTGGATAGAGCTGATAGAGAAAAGATTCATAGTGAATGAGACGAGTAAAGATTAAGGGATTCGTGACCTCCAACCAACCCGAGTTTTGATACCATACTGACTCACTAAATGATCTAAAAACTAAAGTAAAGGGTCAACAATATATATCAAGCTTAATAGCACTCTGGAGTTTTTTGGGAACCCGCGCAATCCTCATAATGTGGAAACATCTACCTTATCAAAACATGCTGCCCAGATCACACCAACAATTATAATCCTTTGGGTCAAAGAATTTGAGGATATGGTTGCACTCCCATTTTGGTTGCATGCACCAATTCTTCTTCTTTCCTAGAAAAGAAAAGTATTCAGATATAAATTAAGTAGAAGGGACGGCACAAATATACATTGCATAAATAAAAAGAATTCTCATAATATCAACAACGATAGTCCAGTCACTAGTCAAAACATATAGGATGTAGTTTAATCTAATTTTTCTTAGTAACGTGGGGTCGTATCTTTTGCATCTTCTTTTGCAATATTAATCATTGGATTGCGCCATCCACCGATCTCAAAGTAATCCGAGTCCCCTAATTTATCCATGCATAGATCTCGAAATGAGGATGATACCATCCAACGGTAGATTCTCATAAAAAAAAAAAAATAGAAAGGATGAATCTTCCTTCCGTGCGAAAGATACAACCCCGGTCCAGCATAGCCCTGGACGTTGGGCAAAGTAATGGAAAGCCCTTGCACAATGTTGACGTGACCCATGGCCTCCTGTTGTTGCTGCATTAGGCCTCCGTATTGCACGCACCAGGTGCAATTTGGACCGCGTGAAATCCACGGTGGATAACACGCCACTTGTATTTCACCGATTCCCGATTGCCCACTATCCACCGTGCATTTGCTTCGGGATTTGCCCTGGTTCACTTGCACCCAGTGCATGCAATAATTTCTCGTGCATTAGACCTCCAGCTAAATGCCAAAAGCAAGCTCCAACGGTCGACAGGCCGGTGAGGGTTTGAAAGAACGGGGTACGTCCACGGTTCCCATCCCACGTGCATTCTTCCATCAGGCCTTTATTTTTTCTTTTAAAACAAAAAAATTGTTTAAGGAACCACATCTCTCTCTCTCTCTCTCTATCTCTCTCTGATGACCCAGAGATTTAAGAAAGGTTGATCGTCTGATGCAATTGAGATTCACTATAAGTTTGGATGCTCATAAGTTTACTTGCTAAATCTTGCCATCTGGTTATATCATCATGTGATTGTCCAAGATGCATCAAAAATTAAAATATTTTTTTTTTATTTTCATTAAAATAGAAAAAATACTAAGCTAGTACCTTATGTGGGGTAATTCGAGGACTATAAGTTGGGCCTCAAAAAATTAACCCCCCAAAAAGTACAAAATTTAAGTCAGTCGTATCATGTAGTTCTTCCATACGATATCAAAAATACCATGTTGGGCAACGCGAAATCACCTCTTTTTTTTACGATTGCTTCCACATTACGACTATTTGTGTCAAGAATCTTCTTAGGATGGTACGTACTTGGATGTGGAATTCTTATGAGAGGATCTGCAAATAAGTTCAAGAAGATAAAAAGCCAATTCTAGAAATTAGTGTAGTGAAATTTCTAATCAGATCTGGTAACCTGTCATTCTTTTTTACGAGACAATGAAAAATTTAAATCTTTTTCTCCTTTCGTGGACAATTTACTCCACAGAAATTTCCGTTTACGTGGTACATTGCAATGCGTATTATGACATTCAAATTGCTGAAACAACTTCCACAATAATCCATCCGAAGCCAAGTTAGGATACAAGTAACTGCACTTTGGTTTGGAGAGCCATTTATGGTCATTTACTACAATCAGTGGATGGTTGCTTAAGGATTGAAAGAAAGTGTTTTCTTTCTTGTTATTACTTGCCATAACAGACCAACTCAGAAGAGAAGTCCTAGTTTATTCTTGTTGATCAAATTACAACTTACATCATCCCTGTTGTTCTATTTTAATTTTATCTTTTGCAAAAATCAAAAATTAAATTACTACGATCAGCATTTTTTTTTTTCCTTATATTGAACAATGCTGCATTTTTCTTTATTAAGCTAAGGGCCTCTTTTTACCGAAAAAGGAATGGATCAGATTCTGATAGATAAATTTTTGATCTTGCATCCGGTCTTATCCATATTTAGTCCAATCTGACTCAATTGCTGCTAACCCAGGTCAGAAAGGGGTTGCCTTCGGTCCCGCTGCAATCAAATCCACAAGAACGCGGGGGAACAGCGAAAAAGTTTTGAGTTCGGGTCACGCTCGAGTGCATTAACTGCTGTCCACCGTCGGCCCCTTTATGCTTGCCTCAAGCCCCGAGCCCGACCCCCCCCACCCCCACCCACCCCGACTCCCCACCTATTCCCACCAATCCGCCGCAGTTTGAGCAAAAAGTGGGCCCCCTATTTTCCTAAACTTCCGGCACAAATTTGTCCCATTTCATATACCCGTTGAAACGGTCATTTTGAATTTAAAGGAGGAGGACCGTTGAGACTTTTCCATGTCAATTCTGCCCTCGAGCTTGGATCACGCGTCGAGTCCAGGAACCGGCGGGCGTAGATAATCTCGCCGTCTCGCGCGGGGAGTCGTGTATAAGCTTTTTATAATTCGCATCATCGATAGGAAGCTTTTTTTTTTTTTTTTCTTCATCTCATCTTGGGCGGTGGCCATCCGCCATGGCTGGTTGGCAGCCAGCCGCCTGAGTAATGGAAAACCGCACCTCCACCTCCTCTTCCACCTTCTTCCCTGCCAACCATACGAAGAAAGGCCCCAATAAGGAAGCGAGTAAAAGGCAGAGAAGATGCCGGTGAAAAGCGCCCGAGGACAGAGAGAGAGACGCATCAAAAGAGGCGAGAAAAAAAAGAGAGACCGGACAAAGCTTTATTTCTATTCATTACGTACCGACCACGTGACAGGGGTGAGCCACTCATAAGTGCACGAAAATAAAAGGCGGGGTGTTTCTCTTGCAACGGCCGTTGGTTTTTTCAAAATCCGGTGCCGCGGGAACCATTCGGCGATTCGTCAACGGCTTTTCCAACTCGGACGGCAAGCAGCATTCTTTTATCGTTGATGATGTATTGAGATGGAAGAAGAAAGATGGACCCCATATCAAGCACATTAAGAATCTAGATAAAAATGCAAGTCTACTTCTGGATTAGTTTGTATTATAGAAAAAAAAATATTTTTAGTACCACATCAATTATAAATTAATTAGAAACTCTAATTTTTATGGGATAGAACATTTTCTCCCCTCACTTGCTGCAGATCAAAATGGATAATATCTTTGACTAAGTTAGATAGCAAAAAAAAATATTTTTTTTTTTCTATGAAGCACTTTTTATATTGAACAAAAACATACAGTTCAAGAAAGCAGCATGCTTTTGACTATAATAGTTTATTTTTTCACAAAGCAAGTCTACAGTTTTCTTTTGATTTTTTTGCATACATAGGCACTAGGCAGGGAATGAACATGAAATGGCTAGAACAAGTTTATTCAACATAAATTGTGACGATCACAATGCCTCTACTATCTTGGACAAGCATTGTTCAGTTTAGATCTGATCATATACATCTCATAGCCCAGCATTTTTCATTCATAAAATAACAATAATTATTATATTTATTTTTTTAAAATTCATTTGCAAGGGACATGTGGCTAAACAATAGGGTAGCCCTTTACAAGCAAGAGGGTGTAGAGCTTGAAATGTTTTTAGAGGATATATCAATGTCTATCCTTATCACCTTAATAAGTATATTTGTTTTTCATTCAAATGAAAATCATATACACTTTAGACACTATAAGTATACCTAGTCTATGCAATGAAGGGGAAAAAAAGATCAATATCTTGTATTATTTGTTTCTAAAAATTATTTACCATAGAATACCGAAAGATATAAAGAGTTATTAAGTTTTTCACTTCATCTAAGAGAACAAAAAAAGTCATTGCATTAAAGATGATTATATTTTTTCCTTTATTTATTTTATTTTATTTTTTAAAGAGGGGCAGAAGGCGGAAGGTGTGGGTTACAAAGCTCATGACCTTCTAATCATTCTACTGTTTTTTTTTTTTTTGGGTCTATTTAAATCATGTACGTTAGTTTTTTTTTTTTTTTTAATAGCAATAACCATATACATGATTTAATTAGATTAATAAGAAACATACTTTCAAAAAAAACATATTTATAATGATCTATTATTAGAAAAAGTTGTAAAGATATAAAAAAATTAAAAGAAAGACTGCAATTCATTTTGTTATGGTTTTTTGATAACAATAAAAGAAAATTACTCCTAAATTAGCTAAACACATGGAAGGGCCAATGTAGCTCTATTTTCAGCCAAATCTATTACATACTTCATCATCGATTTGGGCATGAAATTGATGTAACAAATTGGAATGGTGGATAATTTCTAAAAAGAAGATAAAAATGATCAACGAATGACTAATTGGATCTCTCTCATACACTTCATCTATTTTCTAACGATAATCTTTTGCAATAGAATTGAGCAATATCTACCAAATATACTAGTTGTATATCTTATATTTCTCTCTCTCTCTCTCTCTTGCCCCCATAAATAACGAAATATCTCTCATTGTATTGGGGGCCGTAGTATTTCATCCCAATTAATTTCTTATAAGTTTTCTCACTTATTTTTTGGGCATTTCAATTCTTGCTT
This sequence comes from Cocos nucifera, assembly GCA_006176705.1. Classification (NCBI taxonomy): domain Eukaryota; kingdom Viridiplantae; phylum Streptophyta; class Magnoliopsida; order Arecales; family Arecaceae; genus Cocos; species Cocos nucifera. Next base: position 729,941 of record QRFJ01001037.1, read on the forward strand.
TTGTTAATTAATTGCTTTTGCTAAAATTTTTGTATCCCTATTTCTAGAACCCCGATCTTATTTTTGTCTAACCAATCTTATTCTCAGATTAACTAGATTGATCTGGCATATTATTTGATCGCCGACTTGAAATTAGTGTTTTTCAAATCTAGGAGTTCTGAATAGGGTGGTTGGTGGGTGAAAATCTTGTGCAAGGTCATGTACCTAAGGCTGCTTTGAGTGGAAAGAAGCAATAGATGAAATTGGGATTTGTTATGGCCACCAATGTGCTAATGCATAATAGATGCTGCTTAGGGCCACATAATGCAATGGTGGGCACCAAATTAAATGATAGCTCACCTAGCTAAGGTGGCAGACAACTCGATCACCCATGCCCCATGATGGCAACCTAATGACTAGGTGAGCTCGATGATGTCCTATTTTCATGGTCATGAAAAGATCCATGCTCCAAAGAACAAATCTCATCCAACATGAAGCAGACAATTAATGAAGATTTATTGCTCCTCCAAGAGTTTGGATATCCTCCAGTTTATGTTCGCATTGGAGGGTCCAATTCAGTCATTGATTGTTGCCAATAGTATGTGGTTTTATGAAGTGATGTGACATATATATATGTATGTATGTATATACACGTGTATATACATGTACATATATATATAAACACATGTATGTATCTATATATATAGATGTATGTATGTACGTACTTATATGCATCCTTACTATTCACTCTCCCACTATATATTGCGTGGATGGTGGGTGATCGGATTTAACGTTCGATCTTATCAAAGAAGATTTGGACCCCTTTTCTTAAGGGTACGCGCTAATGTTGTGCCATGAGCATATGTTTGGTAACAATCATGTGTTTTGAAAGGCAAGCATGACAGCATAATTTTGCTGGTCCCATAGGTGGTGGTGCAGCTCACGTTTTGAAAGCTTTGCCTCATGATGCATACGTGGATCGTCGCAGAATGTTTGATTACTTTGATCACATATATACACCTAATAAGTGGGCCATGAACTCGAGACAGCTAGTGAGAGGTCGATGGCACGAAGGCGATGCACGGAGTACATGGCATGAGCTAGATACAGCTAGATGTTCAAATCAACACTTGAAAATAATATTACTAGCTTTTGGGAGCCACCGTGCGGACAGAGACATCAATCCCAGCGAGGTGTTGACGATATAGATATGCTTCTTCTGCGTTTTATGCGGTCACAGCCGTTACTTCTAATCATCCCTTTTGTTTACGTTGCTCCGTAATTTATGCCATGACTCTTCAATCTTGTGGCATCGAAATTAGCGGTGATTCCTTGGATGCGATGTCCGCAGGTGATGGACCCCTTTTTTTTTTTTTTATGTTGATGGCTGACCTATTGTTATTTGTGATTATAATGGAGACGATCGAGCTGTTTTATAAACAAAGATTCATGTAAATTTTATATTGAAACTATATAAAATAAGGAGGGCGGGATTCAAACTTTAGTCTGTTATAGTTTATGTCCCATTAAAGTAGTATATTTTTCTTTTCTTTTCTAGATAGAGATGTCGGGAAATTTATTTAGGATCATTCCTATTATAATTAAACAGTCTAAGTATTTAGAGATTCACTTGCCGATGAAGCAATTCTCTGTTAAATATAGTGCAAAAGTCTTGGTGGCATTTTGAAGTTATATCTAATTCCTACCAGGCTGTCATGCTTCCTGGGTAACTTTGGAGCCATCCACCATTCTAGATACAAAGATGTTATTAGTTATCACTAGGATATGGCACGTGCAATGCACATATATACTATATTTTATTTTAAGTATATATATAAATTAATAACTACTAGAAAAAATATTTGAAGTTTTGTGCTAGTGATTAATAATTACAAGAAAAATATACAGATAAAACATGAAACAAAGAGGGGAGACGAGAAAACATGTAGTATAAGGAAAGATACACGGTTAGATACACTTCATATAAGAATAATTTAAGGAAGTTGGTGTTATATGGTAGAATAAAAGGATATATAGAAAAAATAATGTAATTTATGTATTTAGTTTATTTCTATACTCTAAAGAAAAATTGAATTCATGAAAATTAATTATATGTCTAGGTCAAGCTTTAAAAATCTATATCCATTTTTGATCCACAAATTGATAGTTTCAACTTGGGTCAAGTCCTTGAATTCAATCTGATCTACTCATACAAGTAATGTTGTATAAAAAAATTTACTTCATCACTGATTTTGTTAAAAGTTAAATAATTTTTTATTATAAAATCATGTATATTTAGAAGTTTTTGAAAAATTTTGTTGTTCAACTAGAGAATAAACAGACAATATACATTTACAAAATGTCCGATTTGATTCAAAAAAATATATTTAAAATTATATAAAATTATTTAACCTTAGTTCTACTTTACTTCATTATACCTAAATATATATAATTTCTTTTCAACTAAAACATTACATCATATAAATAAGATGAATATTTTGCACATTGCTACAATACCATCAAGTATCAACCATCACCACGTACGCGAATCATCCTAACAGCATGCAATCATTTATAATAATTTTATAACAATTCTACTAATATTTTATATTTAAATATATTTATTTTTGTACTTAAATTAAATTATTATGAAAAATATTTTCTATATCATAGATGATGTAGCTTCGTAAATATCATCTATGATGGTTGACTTTCGTGTGGAGCTGAAGCATGATTTTTTTTTTTTTTTTTTTAATCTTGTATGATAGTCAATTATTATGGATAGTATTCATAAAATTTTTCTGCTCGTGACGTAAAAAAAATTATTATAAAATAAATATTATATATTATAGATTATGATATAATAAATTAACATAACATAATACGTACGTAAGTCATTATCTTTCCTCAACGTATATATAACGGTCACATCTGCTCAAGGTTGGCCGTTCTAAACGTAACGGAACCCATCATCAAATCCATCACATCTCCAGACTAACGGTTTGTCACGGCGTCAGGGACGACGAGCCTTCTCTTTTTTTTTTTTTTCCGTGTCACAACCCCGGCGGACTGCGGTGGCGTGGTCGGCCCGCGGCTGGAACCGCGTAAGAAACGTTTGATTTCGCGACGACGACAGCCAGCACGTGGGGCCCACACCACTCCGCTGTCATGGATCAGCTGTGAAAAATAAATGACACATCACACTTTTCTCCAGTATCCATCCCTCTCACCCCGTATCAAAGATCAAACGTGGCAGCATTTCATCATCAAATCAAAATGTTTCGTATTCCGGATAGCATGTAAATCCCGTCAACTCTTGATAGTAGTGCCGCACTGGCGCCACACTGGCCTCCGTAATCTCTCTTGTTTTTTTCCTATTCATCTACTCTTTTTTTCCTGTACAAAATCAAAAAAAAAAAAGAGGTATCACCTAGTACTCAAAATCCAACGGCTAGTATCAAGTCGCAGTGGGAGTATACGAAGTCTCTTTATTATTAATTATTTTTCCTTAGAAACAGGAAAAAAATATAAGTCCGACAAGTTTCCATTTATATATTTAATTGCTTATTTATTTAACTTCTCCCATCTTTTGCGACTCTCTGGACTAGGGCAACCATCACTACCGCTAAGAGAGAGAGAGAGAGAGAGAGAGAGGGAGGGAGAATACTAAACCTTGTCCTCTTCCACCCCCCCGACCCCTCTCACTCTCTATCCCCGTTTCCCACCTCGTTTCCACACTTCTTCGGTCATTACTCCCTCTTCCTCTGCTCGAGGTCGCCCGGTATAATGTGAAGACGAAGGAGAAGGGATAAGAAGAGCAGCGTTTCAGTGGCTTGGAACAAGGGCGGCTATTCTCGTTTCCCTGTGTTGGAATAGCATTTCCGAGGATAAATGGTGGCGCGGTGGTCGGTCGCGGCGGCGCTGGTGTGGGCGGCGGTGCTGGTGGGGCGGTGCTCGGCCGGAGATCCCTTCGCTTACTACAACTTTGACGTCTCCTACATCACTGCCTCCCCGCTTGGCGTCGAGCAGCAGGTAAAGGCCGCCTCCATGATGCTTCCTTTCTTCTCCGATCTAAGGCTGTTGGATCTCTCCCGAGCTACATTTTAATTAGATCTCTAGTTCCCTGTATTTGTTTGTACTAGGATCCTCTTTAGATCTGAAAAAACTACTGGTTTGAAGGCTATATTTGTGTTCATTGGTTCTGTTTCTCCTCTTTTTGGGCAAGAAATTAGGTTGGTGATAGGGAGTAAAAGCAATAAATTATATCAATTCCTTCTCTCCTTTTTCGTCACTTCTTCACTGATTGGTGATCACCAATGCTGCGTCACTAAGTTATTTAGTTAGTTTTTAGTTTTTTTTCCTTATATTTCTCCCTAACTACCGGCAACTGTTCTCTGTTTTAGGTGATAGCGATCAACAAGCAATTCCCCGGCCCACTTATCAATGTAACCACCAACTGGAATGTTGTTGTCAATGTGCTCAATAGCTTGGATGAGCCAGTGCTCATTACCTGGTATTGTTTTGTTTCCATCCAATTCGATTCAAAGCTGGTAGGCACTTTTGAGTTGGAATTTTAGCGAAAAAATCTGTTTTTTTTTAAATGATGTGACAGGGATGGGATTCAGCATAGGAAGAATTGTTGGCAAGATGGGGTTTTGGGAACGAATTGCCCCATCCCGGCGGGCTGGAACTGGACCTACCAATTCCAGGTTAAGGACCAGATCGGGAGCTTCTTCTACTTCCCCTCCCTCGGCCTACAGCGGGCGGCCGGAGGCTACGGTGGGATCACTGTGAATAACCGGGTTGTTATCCCTGTCCCCTTTGGGGAGCCTGATGGGGACATCACCCTCTTCATTGGGGACTGGTACAACAAGAACCACACGGTCGGTGGAAATTTGAAAACTTTTATTGAATGTATGAGTAGGAAAGGTTTAATGGGTGACTGATCTGAGGTTGGTGGGATTTTGTAGGCCTTAAGGAAGGCACTTGATGATGGCAAGGACCTTGGCATGCCCAATGGCGTTCTGATGAACGGGAAAGGGCCATATCGGTACAATACTACACTTGTTCCAGCTGGCATAGAGTATGAGACTATCAATGTTGAACCAGGTAAGTTTTCATATGCTGACAATTTTCCAGTTGTTTTTTTTTTTTAAAATCCTTTATCAGACACCATGGAGATTCTGTTTTCTATGTTGATATCAAATGAAGATTCCATCAAATATCAAATGGATGGTTCCAATCCATGATGATAATCTTCCTATTGCATGCCTATTCCATGGTTATATGTTTGTATTCCTGCTGTTGTTTAAGAGATGGTCTGTAAGCCAAGATGATTTTTGTTTTTGAAGTCAAATATCTGAATCTTGAGGTTTATTTAGATGCGAACATGGAGTTATGGAAGTTTGTTTCCTATTGCATTTTATTTGATATCCATCATCTTGCTAAATTCAAGTCACATAAGACATGGTCACTGCATTTTTGATAAATTGTGAAGGCAGTGACATATATGTGGAGGAAGGCTATTTAGGAATTTATGTAGCCGCTCTAAATTGTTAATCTGTTAGATAAATATCTAGTATCTTATATGTTATTTCATGATATCTTGGTATATGTAAAAACTAAAATAAGCACAAGCAGAGCTTAATATTTAGGAATTTATCTTGCTGGATAGGGTAACTATTTGGTTGTTGAACCCCTTCTCTCACATATATCCTGGAACATCAAGCACAAGCAGGGCTTAATATTTTACTGAATTTTATTGCTGTTGTTTCTTTTATTTTCTTTTTTTTTTTGCTCATGTGGGTTTGCCTTGTCAATGCAACTTCTGGAATGAGATTAACATATACAACATCATAGTTGGTGTCTTATATTACTAATTCATTCTCCAAGTAATCATCATTAGATATTTTCTAAAAATGATCTATATTGTTGATATTGGCAGAATTCTATGCACGGCATTAACATTATAATACCTAACAAACTTGTTTCCCTGGAACAGGCAAAATATATCGTTTTCGTGTCCACAATGTTGGCATTTCTACGAGCTTGAACTTAAGAATCCAAAATCACAACTTGCTTCTTGTAGAGACAGAAGGAACTTACACAATGCAACAGAATTATACCAACTTAGATATCCATGTGGGACAATCATACTCATTCCTGGTTACAATGGATCAGAATGCAAGCAGTGACTACTACATTGTGGCAAGTGCTAGATTTGTAAACGAGTCACTTTGGACCAGAGTTACGGGTGTTGCCATTTTGCACTATTCAAATTCCAAGGGCAAAGCATCTGGCCCTCTTCCAGACGGTCCTAATGATATCTATGATAAAACCTGGTCGATGAATCAGGCACAGTCTATCAGGTTTGTGCACAATTCATGAGCATCTTATACATATGGAGAAAAGATGTTCCTTTCCTTTGTGAAATACATGTACTTTCCTTCATTTTTATATTTTCTGGATTTATGTTCTGAGCTTGTTTATTCCTAAGAAGTATTACGTTTTGGCTTGGCTTAAATAAGAAATTTGTAAAATAACTTGTTTTCGCTGGTTTGTCCTCGAACTATAGAAAAGATCTTTCCAGCACTATGCTTTTTCGTTCACTAGCTGCAGCACATTTTATAAAGAAAATAAAACAATAGGTTTATGTACTGTCTGAGGACTTGCATTTTTTATAACCTCCTTTTCTTTGGTATATAGGATCCATCATATATTTAATCAAAAGTGTTCTTTTCTAATTTATCAGAACAAATGTGACTTCTGGTGCTGCACGCCCCAACCCTCAGGGATCTTTTAGATATGGTTCAATCAATGTGACCCAGGTGTATGTGTTAAGAAACAAGCCACTTGTGGTCATTAATGGAAAACGTCGAGCTACTCTCAATGGAATCTCATATTCTCCCCCTGCTACACCATTGAGGCTTGCTGATGCTTATGATAAGGAGGGAGTTTATACACTTGATTTCCCTACTAGGCCACTTGATGGGCCACCTCGAATTGCAGCATCTGTAATCAACGGTACATACAGGGGCTTCATGGAAATCATATTTCAGAACAATGATACTATAGTTCAGACATACCACATGGACGGATATGCATTTTTTGTAGTTGGGTATGGACAGCATCTCTGGTTTGTGTTATAAACTTCATGCTACATTTGGATGTGGACTAGATGTTTTTTTCCTTGTTAATTACAGAATGGCTTATGGGGAGTGGACTGAGGATAGCAGAAGTCAGTATAATAAATGGGATGGTGTCTCTCGCTGTACCACACAGGTCTGCCTATATGCTAGTCTTTCATGTTTCTTTATTTAAAGATAAAGGATTTGAGTTTGGTATTCTTGATAATTATTTTGCACTGCTGAAATTAAATGTCTCATCTGTTTCGTCCTCAGTGGATATATTTGAATAGTTTTTTTTTCCTTATTTTTAATTCTGGTTTTCCTTTATTCACATCATAGGCATAAATACTCATGAAAAATTCCTGTTACAATCTGACTTGTGAGTGATGCTTTTTTCTGTTTTCTTTTTTTCCCCTTTTCTTAATGTTCTAATGTAACATAAATAGAAAATTTTTGATTATTTTTTAAGCAGCAATTGAATTAGCATGGTGATAACAGTATCCAACAGCCAAATGTTGTTCTATTTTTCAATGTAAAGCATTTTGGATAAGCTTCATTTATAGTTCAACAAACATCTTTCTTCAAGATATTTTTCTTTTATGTACTGCCTACCATTTGATTGTTTTATGGCTAATATCTTAGCAAAGATTGTACTTCATCACTTTTCATCTAATGCATGACACTTCAGTCACTTTCTAGCTTCTGTTTTCCTTTCCAATCCTAGAGGTATTCTAGTGCTATTCTGAAGTAATTATCTATTTCCTCTATGAATCTTTGACCTTTTCCGGTTGTATTTTTGATTATTAAAACCATGTCCACCAGCAGTATTCTTCATCACTAAAACAATATTTATCTTTTGTCTTTATTTATTTCTTGTATCTCCGTACCTATGCGCATCATCTATCCATGTGTTCTTTTCACAGAATATTCAGTTTCTAAGGTATTTTCGAAAGCAATGCAGTTCAATTTGGGTGTGTAAAACATTTTATAGAAATCATGGTAGCAGTTTGTGAAATCTTAAAATGATGCCAGACTTGAATTTGAAATCACTAAGTTACATATGCATATATGCGTGCGCGTTTGTGTCTACACACAAATAATATTATGATTGCAGATGCATACATGTGCATGTGTGTGTGAGAGAGAGAGAGAGAGGGGTGTGGGGCGAGAGAGAGAGAGAGAGAGAGCAGTAGGTGGAAATGAAATCACCAAGGAAGATAATTTTCTCTTATCTGAATTCCTGTGGACCTTAAATCCTGGTCAACTATTGTGAAGTTTATGTTTCCACCTTTCCTTTTATATTGATAAATTCTTGTAGTTGTATGCAATGTGTTTTAAGCTTTATTGTCTGGATCTTACAAACCATGATCCAGATTGAAATGGCCTTGAGCGATCTGCATTGTAGTGTTTTGTCGAATATATTGTCAAATATCTGAGCAATATTACTACATAGCTACATGCTGCAAATCTAAACAACCATTTCCAAAATAACTGTCATATCTTTTTCCCCAAAACAAGAATTGCTTCAACTGTGACATTTGAAAATTTAGCTTCCAGTCTTTTGCAGAAATGGATGATGTTGCTCTGGCTGCATGATGTGTTGTGATTAGTCCTAAAGCGAAAAAATCCAGCCATTTATTGATAAAAAAACAAATGATTGTTAGTGGACCCTCAGAAAGAGCACAAATGCTGTATTTGTCGTCTTATGAATATTCTTATTTGATTGTCTAAATTGTTCTCCTTTGCATGTCCATGTCAAATTCTAGCCAAGCTACCATGTTTACCTAGTAACATTTCTATGCACTTTGATTTCAGGTTTTCCCAGGAGCATGGACTGCTGTCTTGGTCTCACTAGATAATGTGGGCTTTTGGAATGTGCGTGTCGAAAATCTTGATACATGGTACCTTGGGCAGGAAGTGTACATAAGGGTTGTCAACCCTGAAAGTAGTGACAAGACTGAGTTGTCTAAACCTGATAATGCTCTCTATTGTGGTGACCTCAAAAATTTGCAGAAGTATGTTACCGAAAGCTTTGTTATGTTTTCTTTTGGTCAAACTAAGCCCTTTTTCCTCTTTTTCTCCGTTCTTCACAATTGATGTTTGTTTCAATTTTAATAATTTCAGGCCTCAGACACCTCATGGCTCAAGTGAAACTTCATCTTCTTCAATTCTAGATGTTGGAAGCAAGCTGCTCACCTTGATACTACTCTTGGCTTCAATTGCTATATTTGCGTGATTATTTGACTAGAAAACATTATGATTGTGGGGGTGCTCTTTTCTCCCCTGAGGAACAGGAGGACATGATTTAAAGCTTTGAGTGTAGGATTTTAGGTGTGCAGATCTTTTCTTGTCAATATGAATTTTCCGGTGTTCTTGACATGCTTTTGGGATGTGTGTCATTTTGTCATCTTCATACTCTTTAGCTTTGACCATTCATTCAATCTAAAAATTGTCTACTGATCATTTATGAAATGCAACTTATCCGTAAAAAAGTTATTTTTGTTGAGGGATGCAACTCAATTATTTCCAGCCATTACAGGGGCACAAGGGGGTGTTTGCTCAGTTCTTTCACTCTTTTGAGCTATTTGCTAGGTTTTACACATTACGAGGCCAGAAGAGTTTCATCTGCTTGATCTTTCATTTGTCGCCTCTTGTTTGAGTCCTTGCTATTGTGATGAGCTTGTTATCTATTTGGTTCCTTGATGTTTTCATTTCCTGAAATCAAATAGAAGTTATCAGAAGGCGACAGCAACGTGGGGTTGATATTTCTGAACACTTGTGCCAGGAACTATCTGCTGTAGTGGTTGGGTGCACTTTGAAGGCTGCAATCTTTGTCATAAGAATTACATTTTCGGTGCAATTTAAATACTGGAGAACTTGTCTAATTTGTGGCCATCTATTTGAAACTATCATTTAGCATTTTATCTCTCTTATCTGTGATTAATCAGCTCCTAAAACAAAAATTAAAATTAAGGAAAAAAGAAGACGTCATAGTGTTGTGAGAGGAGGCTCTGAGAACCAGACGCTTGGATGTTGGACCTGTTGATAATTGTCTAGCAATTTAATGAATTAGACACTGAAGGAACAAGGTTCCAAGTTGTGGGGCTTATTTACCTGGCATGAAACGGAGATCGACCAATCAAGAAATTTAGCCTTGGTACCTGAATTATATTTGGTTCTGGCTCCAGCTAATCATTTGGTTTGTAGATCTTCATAGTTACAGGATGCAATGTTATGCATGACATCGTGATCTTGCTTGGGGTTTGGGTTGTATCTTTTGCACGAAAGAATGATTGATCTTCTTTTGCAACATCAATTGTTGGATCGTGCTCTGCATGTATGTCAAAGCACTTCAAGCTCTTTTTTCCGTGCTGCTCTCAAAGTAGATATTTTGTGGTAAATCATTCTTTTGTGTGAAAGATACAATCCGAAAGGGGTTTTGCCTGATATATGTCAAAGCACTTCAAGCTCTTTTTTCCATGCTGCTCTCAAAGTAGCTATTGTATGATCTAATGGTTGTTGCTGCCAAAGAAGGTAAATCATTCTTTTGTGTGAAAGATACAACCCGAAACCCCTTGCCTGAGCTGCTGCATGATCCCCTTTGTTGCTTGGCGCCACCATGTACTCCTCTCCATTGCTTACCATCACCACAGCCAAGTGATGAAGCGAGTGCACTGGGGTGGCCTTCAATGAGAGGGAGCACATGGTGGTGTCCTACGGTGATATCATGACGGCGGAGAGGATAATAAAGGGGAGAAGCGATCATGGAAAGAAGATTAAAGAATTAAGGCTCGACTAACGCAAAGCCGGTGGGTAATAGGAATGCCCGACCAAACTTGGGCCTACCTGTGTCAAGCCCAAAACCTATATGGCCCAAATCTAGATGGTCAGGTTATGGCTTGTCCAAACCCAAATTATGCGCAAGTCTAAGCCGAGATGGATGTGCAACTCTGATTGGGTTGGGCTTACGAGCAAACCCTCGCCAAACCAGTCAGAACCAGACCCAACCTGCCAAGGTGACTAAGCCCCCAAATCCACCCAAACCAATTTACAAGATCTTTCAAGTTTCAATCCGACCACAGCTTGGTTGGATAGGGTTGGTTCTACCAAAGTCTACAAAATAACGGTAGATATGGGGTTCGGATTGAGCTGGAAATTTCTGACCGGGTTTAAACTGGATGCATCATCCCAACTCAACCTGACTTTTTCTTTTCCGGATCAAAACCCGGTCGTATAGTACTAGACCGCAACCATCTGGATTTGACAGGGTTTTGGATTTTCAGAACTGAGTTGCAGCCCTAGGAGTAGCAAGCTCTTTATATCATCACTCATCAAGAATTGAGGTGTCTGGTTATCCAAATATATTAGACATGGAAACAAATCAAATCTGTTTCCAGCTCACGTAACGAACGGTTACATTGTGCCATCCCTGGTCCTTGAGAGCTAAAGAATAAAGAATAACGTAATTTATAAGCTCCTCTGGTCTCCAAGCTATTTATATTCTTCACTTGTTCCAAAGACATTAGTATTGAGCTCAGGAACCTACGTCCATACTGTGAATGCCCATCCTCTTCCCAAGCGTTCGGCCCCCCAATTCACAGAACCTGGCGGTTTCATGATCAAAGCACTGGCGTTTGTAATAAGAAGTCAATTAAGATCTTCATGATGCAAAGATCCATCAAAAACTGTACATAGTAAGTGATAAACAAATACTGAAAAACAGAAAAAGCAAAATTGTCACCCCTTTTGCTGACATAATTCCATGGAACTAATATTCTCCCATGTCATGCAATCCAATATCTGCTGACTTGATTGACAAAAAACAATATGACTGCTGACTCTTTTATTTCATGCACATTGGAGCACCATGGGACTTGGTGCAGCATCTCCATCACCCTGTTGCCTTTTCAGAACACATCATTTTGAAAGCCAATAAACAATTAGGAACAGAGTGCAAGCTGCTATGACTGCAGAGAGAATAAGTGTGTCCTTTGAGCGCTTCCTTCTAATGGCACCTGCAAGTACAGAAACAGCAGTAAGGACCATTATAATTAGCACCAGAAGAAAGGGAGTATCTCAGAGCAGGATGCCTGAATACCAAGAAGGCCTCGAATTATAGGAAATTTTTCACCCAGCTGCTTGACTTTTCCCTGAACATCACCAAACAAAGCCCTCTGTGTGCCAAGAACTGATCTTGTGGCCTGTGCTTGACCAATAACCTCATCAATCTGGGTAGAAGTAATTAGTTAGAATATATGAAGTAGCCTTACTAACACAGGAGAGGTTGATCTAGGGAAAAAGTCCATCATCTGAGAATATTAGCTTTGCTCATCCATACAAAGAAAACCAATGCAACATTTTCAATACATTACAAAGTTACTGTTGAAAGGGGCAATGAATGGTGTGAATGCAAATATTAAGAACAAGAATAGCTGTGTTCGTACAGATATGCAAAACTATCAGCGCTTATCCTAGCAAGAAATAAAGATCTACAAACAAAATGATAGAATAACTTTAATTTAATATCACAACCAGTCACAAAATTTCTAACACTCCTCAATTCTGTGAATTTTACCTGTCCATATAAATGCCGGTCATGGTGGGAGTCAAACCAAAGTTTCTGGTAACCACTGAGAGACTTTATCATCAAGCAAGCTAGCACCTTAAATTTATTTTTATTTTTATTTTTAAAGTAATCAAATGAAATGCCCAACAAACAACAAATGCAGATTTCATACAAGAAAATCTATCTTTAGGAAATAGTTTGCCCTCAAACTAGCTAGATTTTATCAAACGCAAAACTTAAGATTGTCCAAAAAGGCACACAAGAAACCAGCCCCAATCCAACACCTTGGTGCTATGACCCAAGTTCTTAGGCATTTCATGCTCATGAGCTCAGTGACAAAGAACATCAGGGAATTACATATTTATACAAGCCATTCTTACTTCAGAAAATACTGATCAGGAACATAAACATTGACTTCTGTACTTACACACATCAGTATCTTGAAGGTAGATGTTTGTGGTCTCTTCCACCACCACACACATGGGAAAAAAGGTCAAACCAGTAGAAAGGCTAATATCCCGCACAAAACTAGTGGAAACCACATAAAAGCTTGTCCTTAGTTGGAGAAATCCTGATGCCTGATTGTAATTGCTGGACCAGAGATGCTAGAACTTTCTCCACACCAGTTACTTGATAACCTATTTGCTTTAAATAGGGATGGATAGTTTATCCAGGCCTATAAATGGGTTGGATTCAGGTCAGGTTGATCTAAAAATTGATCATCTGATTTATATGCCACTGCAATATTCAATTATAACAAGAAAACAGCTTACACAACATACTTGATGAAAACATATTTAAACCACAAGTATCCAAACTTCAAAAAGACAAGAAAAATGACAAAAAAGGAACGGAATTAATAGCTTAACAGATATCTATTATAACAGACATGCAGCTTATACAGTATATTAGCCAAAGACAAGGCTGTTCATTAAGGAAAGCATGCAAGTAATATCAACTTCATTGTAAAGACTCTTACTTGATTTATGCTTCCATGAATTGAAGCTCTCTCCCTCAACAGATTTACCCTGGGTGACATGCTCCCAGATGCCTGTTTGCAGTCACTAGAATTAAATCAAATATCACATAAGAGTTAGCCATATAATAAATAGCCTAAATCACAATTCTGCTCACCTTTGATTCACTGATATCATTTTTAACAGAGTTCAGAAGCTCAGCATGCTCCATCATGGAGTTCAAGTTTCCCCTTGTTCTTTTAAATTCCTAAGCAGATGATTTCAACAGTAGAAGAAATTACATTAAGTTGCAAGTTAAGCATTGTATATTCTTTTGGATAATGATAAAAAAAAACACAAAATCTAAAAATAGTATAATAGACATTTCTGTCATCACCTATTTTATAGCCAAGGTTTACCATCTCGGTACCGGATCCCATAGAGGTACCATTCTATTATAATGTTGGTACACAGTTTGGTACGGTATGAGATACAAGACTAGTAAGGTATGGTATAGTGCACTCCATACTGGGTGGTACGGGGTGGTGTGGTAGACTATGCTTGTAACTAAATTTTATTGTTGATGTACAAGCATAGCAATTGAATTGCATTACTGTTTACTTTCAGCAACCTGATTATATGACAATAATGACCCACTGCGACAAACATAGGTTTAAACACATCTGTTTTTTATGTTCATAAAAAAAGAATGCATTATTTAGAATAAATTGTCACCGTAGAGGAGCCAATTAGATAGTAGAAATCTAAATTTGTGAATTTGCTACTAAAATCAGAGGGAAACCTGCCCAACATGTTTATCTAAGTAAAACGTTGCAACATGAAACCGCCCATCATGTAATACTCAAGGAGATTTTGAAAGGACTTACCCAATGACAAGTGTGTGCAATGCAAGCAAGTGACCGAGAGAGAGAGAGAGAGATATTACATATGTTTCCTAATAAAAAGCTCCATTAAATACAATGACCAGTTGAGCACCATAAGCGGAAACATGTCATTGTTTCCTGCCCAATAAAAAGTTTCATTAAATACAGAGACAACCATAAGCGGGCACGTGTCATTGTTTCCTGCCAAGCATCAAAATGCCATATCTAAATTTGACCTGAAGATCAGCAGAGGTGTACCAAGTAAATTGACTGACAACCATGTATTGCCAAAATGGTTACTTGAAATACATCAAGAACACATGCAAAATAGACAATAATAACCAGCAAATTCCGTCCAAACTTCTGGGATTGGAAAATACAGAAATATCTGGCATGTCCTAATTGTTTGGCAAGAGAATTAGAGGCCTTCTAAAAATAAATTCGCAGATGCTAGGGAGATGGATGTGTCAGCAAAAGGCTTAAAAATTATGATTAGGGTATGCAGCTGTAAAAGTCTAGGGTGAAGGATGCATGGAAAATCCTGTTTGCAACCACGCACCTGACACGCTCTCTACCCAAGTTTGGTGCAGACCACAGGATTTTGCATATGCAGATGTTCAACTATATAATTGATGACAAGAGAAGAGCTCATCTAACTTAGTAGGTAGCTATGATGGTAAAACACTAAATGGGACCATAAGTGGAAATGACCACCCTAATGCTTGATTGGAATAATATAATGAATTGTAAGCCTGATAAGAAAAGATGTTTGAACTTGGAAAGATACTATTAGCTTTTTATAAAACAGGATGGCGATCTCATTCAAATTCATGAACTAAAAAGCTGCAGGAGAGCCCTTAAACAGCTTGGTTTGGTAATTTACCGCTGCATTTCATTGAGTTTGACTCTAGGATGGTATAGAATTGGATACGCTAGAAGGTAAAATGAAACATAGTGTCCAAATCTCTAAGCAACTAATAATGTATGAGTGTTTTTGGTTGCTCATAAGTGGATGCCTATACTTGCAGTTCAACTGGAACTGTCCAATTTGGTTATTAAGGGCATGTCGAAGTTTGGGAGGTGAAGTTCTCATTTCATTCATTTTGGACTGATCCGAATTTGGCCGAACGGGGGAGCGAAGAGGCAGATATTATCACCATTCTCTTTCTCACGAATAGTCATTCCCTCTTCTATTTTCCCTCCCCTCTACTCTCTCCTTTCAAACTCCTCAATGTGGAGGATTGGGGCTCGACACCCACAAAAAGGAAAAATCTCCTCCTTGGTTCCAGTCACCACTCCTCTTAGAATCAGATCATCTTTGGCCCCCTCTCCAGAACCCAGTACTCTTCAGGTATCCTCTCCTGCTGTTGTTCCTCCAAGTTTGTCTAAAATTTTAGTTTGCATGGGGAGTGAAGGGGCGGATACTATCACCATTCTCTCTCTCGAACAGTCATTCCCTCTTTGAATTTCCCTCCCCTCTACTCTCTCCTTCCAAAGTCCACCCTGAGGAGGATTGGGGCTCAACACAGAAAAAGAAAAGAAAAAAATCTCCTCGGTTCCAATCAGCACTCCTCTTAGAATCAGATCAACTTTGGCCCCCCTATCCAGAAACATATATAAAAGAACTACAAAGAAACAAAGAAATAAGTAATTAAAAGTGTGATGTGTAATGATTTTTATAGAAAGTAAATTTGATAAACATTTACACCAAAAAAAAAAGAAGCATTGTTAAGTGGAAAGGTGGGAGAGAGGATAGAGAAGTGCGAATATGGGATTGGGAGAAGGTTGTGGTTATGAGTGAAAACTCACACAGTGGACATTGAAACAAGTAACTTATCACATAGTTGTCACTGTCACTGTACTAGGACACAATGAATAAACTTCCATAGGTTGTCTATGATTGATAGGTCATAATTTATTTCTTATATAGATGCTCCTCTGTCCATACTCTAAGACCACCTTTTTCTCTTAAGGGCCCGTTCTTTTGTGGATAAATATCATGAAAAAGTTGGTCTTCTTTTTCATTGACCAACTTACCCATGTTCTCACATTTTTCAAAATAGAAAAATTACTTTTCCATAGATAGCATTTACCCATGAAATGGGGGAAAGTTTTACCCACCTAGAAGGTGGCTAAATCATTTTTCCATGAGTCAGTAAAGTAGGCATTTAATTTTATACCTAAAATACCCCATCCTCATTTTCAATATTTCCATCATTTAATGCTCAATAACTCAACCATCCACTTTCTTAAAATCTAAAAAGCATAAAGAATATTATCAAAAATATGAATAAATTTTAACAACTTACCCAGGAAAGTAGTAATGTAAAAGTGTAGGTGGTGTGGTGCTCCCAGGCCTTGGAAGGCCATGGGCGGAGCCAGGGTGAGGGCTCCGGGGAGAATAAGATAGGTGCAGTCCTAGGGCTAGGACATGAGTTATCCTAGGATGGAGGCGACATGTAGCTCTCTACGGGCTCGTGGTTCAGGTATTGAGGACCTTAAGGGGCTTGATTGGAGCTTTGGAAACCTGGGACATAAGATGGAGTGAGGAACCAAAATCGGAAGATTGAAGACTGCAGAAAAGAAGCTTTCTGCAGGTTAGCCGACTCAGTCCAAAATTGGATCAACTAAGTTTCAAAGCACAGGACAGACAGAAGGTCGCGTTCGGGACTGCAGGCATGACACAGAAACTGGGACGGCTCAATCTGAAATTGAGCCAACCCAGTCTTAGGTTAGCCGGCTCAGTGCTAAGACTGAGCCGGCTTAGTCTGCGGACAGAGTTACGCATGGATTCTATTTGGGCTAGGATAAGAACTTATCCTGGGGTCTTAAGGCCTGATTCAAGAGGTCTTAAGAGGACTAATTCATGTATGGATTGGGTTTAGATCCAGGAGATGAGAGCATGTGAGACATGGGTATACATGGGCTCGGTGAGTGCTTTCATGTATTGGGTTAGCCTAGGGAAGTTTTTGATCTGAGGTTTATTAGGGTTCATAATGGAAACTCTAGGATACATAAACTAAGATATTGTAACTTTTACAATAAGGTTGGAATACAATTGAACTTTTCTTCCTAACTCTTTTCTCTCTTCTCTCTGATTCCAACGCAAAAACCCTAGCTTCTCTCATCTTTCTTAGATCTTCTTCAGTTTGCTGGATTAACACCCAGGTTTATGCAAGAGATCGGATCTACGGCTGTGGCTCCGAGCAGTCGTAGGAATAACAAT
The DNA here is from genome assembly GCA_006176705.1 of Cocos nucifera. Lineage (NCBI taxonomy): Eukaryota > Viridiplantae > Streptophyta > Magnoliopsida > Arecales > Arecaceae > Cocos > Cocos nucifera. The sequence continues at coordinate 747,679 of QRFJ01001037.1, forward strand.
TGGTATCAGAGCCCGATTGAGTGTGGAGGAGGAAGAAGATCGATTTTCAACAGAGACAACGAAATTCAGATCTAAAGGCTTTCTCCAGGCTTTGTGAGGAAGAAAGAGATTATAGGGCTACTGTTCACTATCCTTAGTCAAGATATTTCCCAAATCTACCTGTTTGCTGTTATTTGATTTGGATTGATCATGGAGAACAGCAGGTTGAAGGTAGGATTAGAGAAGTTTGATGGAAAGAAATGTTTCACGATGTGGATGGTAAGGATGGAGGATTTGCTAGTTCAGATGAGACTGAGTTCGGCCTTGGAGGATAGGTCGAGAGAGATAACAGACAAGAAATGGGTGTCCTTAGAAAAAAGGGCATGTGCTACAATTAGAGCTTGTTTGGCGTATGAAGTTTTGTATGGTGTGTTGGAGGAGAGAACACCCAAAGGATTATGGTCGAGGTTGCAACAGTTATACATGGGGAAGAACATGTGTAACAAGTTGATGTTGAAGAAGCAACTGTACAGCCTTCGGATGCAGGAGAGCGAGAATGTTGTGGGGTATATTCAGCGGTTCGACCGGATAAACATAAACTTGCTCCATATAGAGGTGGATTTAGAAGAGGAGGACAAGAGTCTATTATTGCTGTGTTCGCTACCCAAGAGCTTCGATCCGTTGGTGACAACTTTGCTGTATGGTAAAAAGATACTGGTGTACGAGGAGATCGTATCAATGCTCAGATCCAATGAGCAATGAGAACGGATGATGAAGAGGAAGATCTTCCAAGAGAGTCTCATGGTTTCAGAGAAGCACAAGAAAAGAAAGAAGAAGGACGAACAGAGGGGCAGCAAGGGATCCAAGAGATGCTTCAAGTGCGGAGAAGTAGGGCACTTTAAGCGGGAGTGTCCGCTTTGGAAGAAGTGCAAGAAGAAAACTCGGATTCCATTAATTCAGTCGCTAATAGTGAAGAGTCGAATGAGCTCTTAGTGGTCTTGGAGGAGCCCGCAGGGTGCGGTGTATTTGAGACGATTTCAGACAGATCTGCGGAGTGCAGAGGGTCCGAAGGGGTAGCGACGGTGTTCGAGAAATAATGGCAGACCTAGCAGTGCAGCGTTGGGTGGTTGGCCTTGGGAAACTTGGAGACAGAGTCGGCTTCTGCGGTATCAGGGGGACTTCAGTTCCAGATGGAGCACCGGGTAGAGGTGGCTTCACGGGTGGAGGAAGCTATGACACGAGTTCAGAATAGAGCGGTATAAAGGAAGAACCTATATCCCAGCATCAGTGTCAGGGCTGTATAGATCCAGATGGAGATGATTGTGCAGGAAGACAGGCGTGGCTCTGAGGGGACAGTGTCAGGTGGAGCATCAGGATATGTGGCGAGTGTCGGTAAAGGAACGTTGCATGATCTCTAGGAAAGTTCAGGACAAATGATGCAGCTACCAAGCAGAAGGATACCTACAACTCCAAAGGTGGTGCAGAGAAACAAGCCAAGAACTTCAACGGTGGAGGCGGTCATCCTGAAGGCCTCAAAGGAAGCTCAGCAACTGAAGAAGAATAACAGTGGCAAGGTGAGCACGAGGGGCTATCAAGACATGCAGGGACAGTGGGATCATACAGGAGAATGTTGACAAGTGTGCCAAGACTTGGACACACCAAGGTGGAGATTGTAGGTGGTGTGGTGCTCCCAAGCCTTGGAAGGCCACATGCGAAGCCAAGGTGAGGACTCCGAAAAGACTAGGACAGGTGCAGTCCTAGGGCTAGGACAGGAGTTATCATAGGATGGAGGCAGCATATAGCTCTCTACGGACTTAAGATTCAGGTATTGAGGACCTTGAGGGACTTGGTTGGAGCTTCGAAAACCTGGGACACAAGGTGGAGCGAGGAACCAAAGCCGAAAGATTGAAGACTGTAGAAAAGAAGCTTTCTGCAGGTTAGCTGGCTCAGTCCAAAACTGGGTTGGCTAAGTCTCAGAGCACAGGACAGACAAAAGATCGCATTCAGGACTGCAGGTACGGCACAGAAACTAGGTCGGCTCAGTCTGAAACTGAGCCGACCTAGTCTCAAGTTAGCCGGCTCAGTGCTGAGACTGAGCCGACTCAGTGCTGAGACTGAGTCTGCGGGCAAAATTACGCGTAGGTTCTATTTGGACTAGGATAGGGACTTATCCTAGGGGTCTTAAGGCATGGTTCAAGAGACCTTAAGGGGGCTAATTCATGTATGGATTGAATTTAGATCCAGGAGATGAGAGCATGTGAGACATGAGTGTACATGAGCTCGGTGAGTGCTTTCATGTATTGGGTTAGCCTAGGAAAGTTTTTGAGTTAGGATTTATTAGGATTCATGTGGGAACTCTAGGATACACAAATCAGGATATTGTAACTTTTACAATAAGGTTGGAATACAATTGAGCTTTTCTCCCTAACTCTCTTCTCTCTGGTTTCAATGCCAAAACCCTAGCTTTTTTCATTTTTCTTAGATCTTCTTCAATTTGTTGGATTAACACCCAGATTCACGCAAGAGATCGGATTTACGGCTGTGGCTCCGAGCAGCGGTAGGAACAACAAAAAGAACATGGGTAATACATTTCAGAGCAACTTACCCATGCATAAAAGATTATAGATAAATTATTTTCTTGTTTAAATATTATCTGGGAAATATTTACCTAGGAAAATATAGTTTCCCAGGTAAATGTTTTACCCACAAAAGAACGGGCCCTAAGGAGGAAGCCTATGCCTACCACTGACAAACACCTAAGCTTGTTATTCTCAAAATTGTCCATTGAAACAATTCCAATGCCTCATCACACCAACTTGCTTATGTGAAAGCAATGATCATAGCTTTCCAAGAAACTGCATGTTCTCTTAAAATTTTTCTCGAACATCCAATATGTAAAATCGAAATCTCTAGTAGCAGAAGAGGATATTTGTAACTTTGGGTCCTTGATCATTCATTGTTCTCCTGCTCCAAACCAAATTATAATCCTTAGTGGAAGTCCAACCAATTAAAAACACCAGGATATCAGTCCCAACAGACTAAAGCATTAAGCATTTACCCTCAAATAAAGTTTCTCCACCCAATCTAAATGCATGTACATACGCATCTAAATGTTTAAATGTGACTCCAGATAAATAAATAACCTAACATATGCTACTAACAACCAAGGATAGGACATGGATTTTAAGTGAGAATTAAAAAGTCTATAAAATGGATAGAGATTACATGAAAGCAAATGTTTCTTTCCAAAACTATGATTAATTACTTTTACCAAATATTGCATAATAAAAACTTTTCCATGAAAATTAATTATTTTCTCCCCAAGGGCAAATTGTACAAAACCAAAATCCCCATTTCATAAGCATTTCCTCCATGTTCTCTGCTTTTTTGTCCCTCTGAATTATCTAATAGATTCTCCTTGTCCATTTAAATTACCAGGTAGTCCTAAAAGTCCCAACCCTGAAATATTCTTGGCTCAACATTTCTACATTGACCTGTCAACATATTTATGCTGTGTTAAAAAAGAGCCCGTGGAAATAGAAAGTGGAGAACTTAAATCTGGGATAGAAGCACCAGCAAGTTTAGAAATTTATAAAGTCTAATGGACTAGTAAACTTATTTGAAGGGCAAAATAGAGGATTCTTGGAGAGTAGATCATCTGATAAGAGAAAAAAAGGAGAGTTCAGGTATTTTAAAGATGGTTAATGTAATTAAGGATAAAGAGAAGCCAAACATGTAGCAAATTGAATGAGATCTGAGGGATTGTAGAAAAAAATTAGGCCAAATATTGTTCAAAATGGTTCATATAGACAAAATGTCTTCTGAGGATAATGATGTAAGACTTCTTGAAAACAGAAATAAAATTGCCTTTTGGCCCTTTTACTGAAATAAAATTGTTGTTGATATGAATAGCAGACCATATTATCCAGTACAATATCTAAATGCTAGTTTAGTCACAGAAATTAATATGAACTTGATAACAAGAGTTATGCTTGATGTGTACAGCACCATTTAAAGAGACACAACAGATTAAGTTATGTTACCTTGATTCCACCACCTATGGACAGGCATGCAACATTGCTGAAATTCATCAACCCTATATTGGGTATTAGGGTTTTGGTTCTTGAAACAATTCTTTGAGTTTTGCAAATGAAATTGATTATGACAAGAACAAGTCCTCAAAGAAACCTCTAAGTTACCAACACATGTTTCCAAAACACATGACATATTAAAGAAATACTAGAATATGGTTGGAAGACATTGCTGGACTTGATCTTATATTGATAGTCAGAGTTCTTTTATATAATAACTATGTAGTTTTTTTTTATTATTATTATTTTTATTTTTTAGTATAACTGATGATATTTGTCATCTAACAGTAACCAAAGCAATTCAGCCTTATTCAAAATATATGGTGTTGGCTTTATGAATTCAAATTCATCAAGATTCTTATTTAGAGCTAACTATAATATTCTTACAACTTCTAGCTGTCACCTTAGGTCTTCCCCTCTCCTACCTGCATCCTTCAACAAATTATGTTACCCCTCCTTACTAGAGCCTCTTCCAATCTTTACACCCTCCAATGTTATCCTAGTTAGATTCTCCATCACAATGTTTGAATTTGTGCAATTCACACAACACTTCTAATCAAGGTTTTAAATTCTATGGAACAGGACTGTCCCAATCTTCCCATGGAATGGGATATGTTGCCATCCCACCTTGTTTTGACATTTGGGATAGTGGATGTCCCAAGATATGCAAATTGGGACGCTAGGATGATGGTGGGATGATCCTATCTGATGGTACCCTGTCCTGTTATTCAGTGCGACGATCTGCCGGGACTTAAATCCTTGCCTCTAATATATTTATTTCTCACGCTATCTTTCTAGTTTTACCCCACGTTCACTTCAAAATTCTCATTTTTGTTGCATTAAACTTGTTTTCTTGGACCCTAGTTATTACACAACATCATCAGCCATGCAACACTGAAAACCTGATTGTTGTTCTATAAGATTTTCTTTTAAGTTGACAACATATTCGTTAATCAGACAGCAAGCATTGATCAAATAATACCATTGATGCAAGCACTTCTCCATATCATCCAACCAGCTTTGACTCTATGATACGTAACTTCAGCTATTATTTTGTATTATGGATCACAGATAACAAAGTCAAACAACACATGATATCTCTTGCTCATCCATCTTATCAGAAACTAATCTTCATTTCTATTTTTGCTAAAAAGAGTATTTTATATATTCTATTTAATGATTTTAAAGCCTTTATCCTCTAAGGCTTTCTTTGGAATATCCAATTTAGCATCTGATATTGTTCTTTTCTTATCAATTGACATTACATTATCTACAAAAACACTGTGATGGCACATCTTCTTCAATATTAGTAATAAGTTACATTCATGATAACATAAAGATACAGGTTTCACATGATAAAAAGATAACTGAAATATCCAGTTTCTACAGCTGGTACCAATATGAGTATCTGACGACAAAATAAGAGATATATGATGTAAATACTAGGTCGATGCAGTGAAATCTATTAAAACAAAATGACAACGGACTACGTTTTAGACAGGTTGTTTTGCAGCAAAGAATTATATATGATAGGCTGCTACCATGAGTAATGGTAGAAAAGGAAAATTCTAATAGGCTTAAACTTTTGACAGCTGGACATATCGGACAGCTAATTAATTGAGAACACAAATTTAACAATAAAATGAAAAATGGAATAACATATGCACTAACAAATATCAAGCAATACATGTACCTTGTCCTTGTGATCAACATGTTCTTGGGCTCTATACCTTCTTACCTTTCATTTACTTCTCTTCACCAAAAACTTCCAATAAATAGATTATGTTTATGTATATATGTATGTATATATGCATGTGTCAGCACACACATGTGCAGGCAAACACATGCATACACATGCATGTAGATATATATTTACATAGAGAAAATACTTGCCAAAATTTGATAGGAGATTTTTGTGTCTGGTAGCAGTACATTCCCAAACCTCAATAGGTCATGCACTGATCCTCTTGGATGACACCAAAATGGTAGGATAAGGCTTGCAGATTAAAGTTAAATTAGTTTTACTTGCTTAAGTTAATCTGATGAAGCTGGTATGACAAGGAACAAAGGAAAGTTAAAAGTGATCAAAGTTCTCACCTGTGTGAATTCATGAAGTATGTCTCTGTGTCTTGCAAGCTTTTGGGTTACAGAAGTGGTAGGTGCTGCTGATGCAGCGCATCGGCTCATTGCATCATTAATATCAAGTAGCTTCTCTAGTAAAGACTGGATTTCCATTTCCATAGATTTCCATGATCTGCTGGATGCAACAGGTGAACTAGTGTCTGCATAACCTGAAACATTAAATGGTTTCTGAATAAGAAGATTTCCTTTATTGAATATCTCAGGCAATTTATATTTGTGAGCATCAGCAATCTACACCTTACTAAGATGGTATTTATAATACAACAAAAAGAAACTGAAAAAAAAAAGTTCTCTTCAGATCACAACAAAGTATTAGTCAGAAAAAATAAGGTGAAACTAAAGCACTGCTTAAAAACAAAATCCTTATCATCTCCTAATTTTAGGAATTGAAACTAGAAATACTCATCATCAAAACAAATGACTCCATTATGAGAAAAAAAGGCTACAAATGGAGGGTTGCCTCTATGGTGCAACCCCAAGAATATGGGCCTAAGTAGTTATAATACAAGTAGGTTTCCCTCCACTTCTCTCAAAAAGTTATCAGAAACAACATTGCTGAGATGAGCAAGACAGACCTTCGATCCTTGTTCAAGACAAGGGTGCAAACAGGACCCTGCAGATGATTCTAGCTATAAGCTGAATAATGGAGACCTCTTTGAACTTGGGAAGAATTTGTGGACTCATTGTAGATTTCATCCTAACATAAAATCAAAGTCATACAAAACGTCAATGGGAGACATCTAGCCACACATCGAACTCCCTCATATAATAGCCTAAACCTACTGCTAGAAGTTCACATATAACATAAATACAAGGATTTTACTGCTGCAAAAAGCAGAAGAATAGAAGAAGCAACGGTAAGAGACCAAAACCAACAAAACAAATACCACAATAACTTACATCATTTTTTTGCTCTACTAATGATAAGAAAGACAATAACCACCAACAGTTCTTGCCCCAAAATACATGCGATTGAGCTTTACATTGTTAATGCACAAACAAATATTTCATCACGAGTATTTGGTGTTAAATAACTGTAACAATTAAAACCAGAGTTAATTCAGGTTAGAATCAATGTAATCAAAACTTATTTCATTGCACCAAGCTCTACCTATCTCTCCAAATCTATTTGCCGCTCCGTTCTGCAGGAAACTAATATTAAATATTCCATAAGATGGTGCAAGATCCTCATTTAGGCAAATAATTGGGAAACTATTGAAATGAATCGTCATATTACCAAAACTTTAACCATAACATCAACATTAGACTAATCATGCAGATCATAAAAATTAAAATTGGATAGATTGGCTAAGTTGTTTCCCATAATTTAACATAAATCCCACATTACCAGTCCTGAAGACTTCGATCAATATATTACCAAAGAACAAGTCCAAAATTCTATCAAATAATCAATGCCTCGTAGATTTGATTTTGTTTCGTCAATCTTGTTCGAGATCCATCGCAGAGGCAGCGGATTTTGATAATTTAGATCAGATCTGAAAGAATATAGGAAAGGAGAGGAGAGATCGAAGACAAAAGAAGAGTACCCGAAGTGTGAGTGAATCGGGCGCCGAGCTTGGCGTAGGAGGAGAGCTTGACGTCGAGATCGCCCTCAATCTTTCTCGCCTCCTTGCGAAGCTCCTCCCATCCCGATTCCTGGAGCTCCAAACTCGAATCCCCCATCCCCTCCTCCTCCTCCTCCTCCTCCTCCTCCTCTTCTGCTTCTTCTAATGGTGGCCACGATCGCGAGGGACGGGATTTGCCATCCGGCGGTGGCGGCAAAGACTTCTTTTTCCTTTTTCTTCCCTTTTGTTTCTCTTTTCTCCTTCTGATCGCCGCGGCGACGGCAGCGATATATCCGAGATTTTCTGGAACAGAGTCGTTTTCTCCTTCAGTTGTTGCAATTTGCGACCAGTTTTTCTATGACGGGTGAGGTTTGTGGGGTTCTCTTTTATGTTTGTTGGCTTTTATAGCGGAAGGAGGAAATATTTTTCTCTTTTTTACTGCACTTTTTTCTTACCTTTAAATTAATTAGAAGTTTAAAATTTTTTGCTTTCTATATATAATGAAAGATTGCTTATTTTAGTACCTGTTATGCTAAATATTGGTCACTATTTATCTGAAATTTGGCATTTACGGAGGAAAAACACTTAACTTAGACAAAATACAATCTAGCATGAAATATTTGGGATTTAATAAACAATTAATCATCACAATTAACAATGTTTATCAAGAATATTCTAGCTCAAAAGAAAAGGAAGGCAGGTTTTTTTTTTCATCCTTTTGCGCTATTCACTTCGTCAAATGTTAGGTTATTTAGTAATCCAAAAAGAAATCCACTATAAGTTTAATGTTCCGAGGGACTTCTCATTTTTTTCTAATAATATATATAAAAAATTCTTTCTTAGAATTACAATTCAATGTGAGAGTTACTTTCAAATAATGATGCTTAATATCATCTATAAAATCTATCCGGAGCATCGCTCTGATTGCTTAAAATTTTACAAGTATGGGTCTTTCACTGATGATACATGAGTATTGCATGAATAACAAAATTATTAATATTTATTTAATAAAATTAGTTCCTGCACTTATCAGTTAAGTGATAAGAGCCATCAATATTAGCCTTAGCCAAGCTACTTGGAGGTGCCAATGTGATGCATAATGCTCCAGCATCCCTTGGTTAATCCTTTTAGGTTTCATATATTTCACAATCATTTCATTTGCTCTTAAAAAAAAAAAAAAAAACACAAGGATTATCATACTTGCTGTTGGGGATAAATCCCGCTCCTGCCGAAGTCCGGCCCAACGCTCAGCCCAATGTAATCAGTAGCCGCTGAAGAGCTTCAGTGCCAGGCGCCAGGCCGAACTCCCACTGTTGGGGATAAATCCCGCTCCTGCCGAAGCCCGGCCCAACGCTCAGCCCAATGTAACCAGTAGCCGCTGAAGAGTTTCAGTGCCAGGCGCCAGGCCGAACTCCCCTGCACCAAGGTCCGGGCCGAACTGCCTAGAGGCCGAATCAGCGAACCCTGGCCGAACTCCTTCGGACCGACCCCAGGCGAGCCCGTGCAGCCGAACTCCTTCGGACTCCCACGGCCGAACTCCTTCGGACCGACCCCAGGCGAGCCCGTGCAGCCGAACTCCTTCGGACTGCCCACAGCCGAACTCCTTCGGACTCCCCACGGCCGAACTCCTTCGGACCGACCCCAGGCGAGCCCGTGCAGCCGAACTCCTTCGGACCGACCCAGGCGACCGAACCCCTCAGCGAGCCCTGGCCGAACCAACTAGCAACCGAAGTCCTTCAACTGGCCAGCCGAGCTTCTTCGGGCCTCTCAGCGGTCGAACTCCTCGGCAACCGTCCCGCGGCCGAACTCTACAGATGGCCGACCCTTCAGCCAGACGAACTCCCCCAGCTTCCCCCTCGGCCGAACTCTGTTACAAGTCCGAACTCCATTGGACGAACTGTCGCCTGCAGCAAGACCGGACGGCGCCTTCCTCTCCGTACCGGACTCCATGCGGCCGACGACTCGCCAGGTATGGCTCCCACGATCTACCGGACGACGCCTTCCTCTCCGTACCGGACTCCATGCGGCCCACGACTCGCCGGTATGGCTCCCACGATCTACCGGACGACGCCTTCCTCTCCGTACCGGACTCCATGCGGCCCACGACTCGCCGGTATGGCTCCCACGATCTACCGGACGACGCCTTCCTCTCCGTACCAAACTCCATGCTGCCCGACGACTCTCTGCCAGACGGCACAGCCGTCACCATCAACTAAGCTCCGCTATAAAAGGACCCCTCCCGACATACTAAGGCTAAGCTCTCTGAACTCTCGACTCTCTAAGCTCTCCTCCACATCTCTAAGCTCCGGAACTCATTCCGAGCACTCCATTACTGTTGGTCCGGAAACTAACTTGACCGTCGGAGGGTCCTGCCGGAGCCACCACCCCACCGGTTCCGGACGGGACTTCGTTTTGCAGGTCCCCGGCGGCGCCCAGCGGCCTCGATTGCGGCGACCTCCGGCGGCGACGGATTTCTGCACCAACAGATTGGCGCCGTCTGAGGGAACAAGGGCCTTGAACCTTCGAGGTTCCCTTGTTCTTAAAGGAGTGCTCGGCGACGATTTCCCTCCCCTGCTCCGGATCTCTCTCCTCCCTCTTCAGTATTCCTTTTCTGAAAAGAAAAATGCCCCCCAGAAGAACCTCGACCCGGAGGTCGGCAGCCTCCGCGGCCCGATCCCGTTCGGGTCCGTCCGCTCCCACTCCGGCCCCGGCGACGCGGGCCCGCTCCGTACTCGCGGTAGATGCGGAGCGGTTCGACCTGCTTGCCCAGCAGGTCCGCGATCTTACGGAGGCGGTGCAGGCAGTGCAAGCCACGCATTCGCGAGGTCCAGCGCCCACTCGACCGGCGCGGGGTTCCCCGGAGCCCGGGAATCCAGTCCAGGAGCGACCGATGTGGGCTACCCAACCTCCGGCCCTCGGGAGAGAAGGGCAGCCGGCAAAGAGCCCCTGCTCGGACCGCGGCTCAACCCAGGGAGAAGCTTCGCACCCCTTCCGCGAGAAGACCTTGAGGGATTAAGGATCGCGAAGATTTCCTGGACCAAAGGCTCATGGAGATGGGACGGCGCATAGAAGAACTTCGTCATACTCCTTCCTCCCGCGGTAACGATATTTGCACTGATCCTCCCTTCTCACAGAAAATTATGCAGGAACAGGTACCACCGAACTTCAAGCTCCCGCATTTTGAAAGCTACGATGGGACCGCTGACCCGGTCGACCATTTGGAGGCCTTCAGGACGACGATGTTACTCCATGGCGCCCCTGATGCCATTTTGTGTCGGGCTTTCCCTTCTACCCTCAAGGGAGCGGCTAGGAATTGGTACTCGGCGCTTAAGCCGGGCACCATCCTGTCGTTTGACCAAATGAGTCAACAATTCGCGGCCCACTTCGTCAGCAGCAAACGGCCGCGCAGAGGCTCGGATTCCTTGTTGGCCATCAGGCAAAAAGAGGGGGAACCCATCCGGGCTTACGTCACCCGGTTCAACGCTGCCGCGCT
>QRFJ01001037.1:759779-954757 GCA_006176705.1 Cocos nucifera
TTACATCCTAACCCCAAAATCTCAAAGAAGGTAAGATCCAAATCATTTAGCATAACTATCAAAGATTTTACCAACTTGATAACCTAGCATTTTCTCCCCACCCATTCCATTTATCAAAATTTGAACCATAGATCTTATTAAAATGCCATTAACTAATTAGGTCTTTACCTAGCTAGATCTAAGGCACAAGCCAGTGGTACCAATTAAGATTCGAATATGTAAAATAGTAATAGCTATGATTACTATTGATGCAAAATCTGATCATCGTCGGAGAATCACTGGAGTCGAAGAAGACGAGATCGCTACTCATGACCTGCAAAATAAGTCTCGTCTAGAGCATGAAGGTGACTCCGAAAAGATCTTCTGACAATCAAGTCAGCTCTTTCGGTCAACAGAAATAGAGTACTCAGTAGAAAAAATTATAAAGTCTTGAAAAGAAGAAGAGAGCTTGAAGAAGACGCATCTGAAAGATCTCTTTTATAGTCTGGAGTCTACAACAAACTGATAGTGACAGCCACAACCGCTTGATAGTGGGTCATTCGGGACTACGTGGGATTTGTTACGGAGAGTGGCATCCGTTGTCGTGACATGCTAGTACATTGGAGGCCTAACAGCTGGAGCTCGGATGGGATAGTTGCAGACAATAAAGGGCTCTTGGATGCTGTTGTTCCGAAGGAGTTCGGAGACTCTCAAAATTGACCATGCATTGGCCTTTGTTCGCTATGTTGAAGGTGTACGCCGTGGTTCCTTCTCTACCAGTGTCTCTGCTGTTCCTTTGAAGTTCGGTCATTTCCAGGGTTGCTCATCGGTGAATAACGATAAAGCACTAAAGTTCATCTAGGGGCAGTTCGGAAGAAGTTCGACTGTTAGAGAAGTTCTATTGAAGAAGAAATCTAGGAGGGTTCGACTAAGATCCTGCCAAAAAAAAGAAGGATCCAAGAAAGTTCATTTGGGTGGGACCATGCAGGTTATTGGAAGGAGATTAGCTGAATGGGATGCACAGAAGCTGAAAACTTAGCCGGTTCTCTGGGGCAGAAGTATCGACTATTCAAGTTCGTTTGAAAAAGAAATTCATAATACCCTATCGAATCTGAAATTGATCTTTCCAATCAATCAGATTATCTGACTATAGTGTTGGAGGTCGGCCATCTCAGAATGATTCAGAGTTTGAATACTTCCGTGGGTTGAGGTTCAATTTTTATAGCGGCAACCAGACGGAACTGATTAAGAATCGGAGTTCTAGCCAAACTTCGATAGGCATGAATTTATCCTCAATACTAGTTCCCTACTTTCAAGTTTGAAGTTTGAAGGATCTTAGTCGAACCCTCCTAGATTTCTCCTTCAGCAGAACTTCTCTAGCAGTCGAACTTCTTCCGAACCCTCCTGGATTTCTTCTTCAATAGAACTTCTCTAGCAATCAAACTTCTTCCGAACCCTCTTGGATTTCTCCTTCAGTAGAACTTCTTTAGCAGTTGAACTTCTTTTGAACTGCCCCCAGACAAACTTTAGTGCTTTATCATTATTCACCGATGAGCAACCCTGGAAATGATTGAACTTCAAAGGAACAACAGAGACACTGAAAGAGAAGGAACCACGGCGTACACCCTCAACATAGCGAACAAAGACCAATGCACGGCCAATCCTGAGAGCCAATAAACTTCTCCGAAATAATAGCATCTAAGAGCCCTTTGTCACCTACGACTACCCTATCCAAGCTCCAACTATTGGGCCTCCAATGTACCAGCACATCACGACAACGGATGCCACTTTCTGTAACAAACCCCACGTGGTCCTGAATGGCCCATTACCAAGCGGTTATGGCTGTCACTATCAGTTTGTTGTAGGCTTCGGACTATAAAAGGGACCGTCTAGATACGTCTTCTTCAAGCTTTCTTCTTTCTCAATACTCTATAAATTTCTCTACTGAGTACTCCATCTCTGTTGATCGAAAGAGCTGACTTGATCGTTGGAGGATCTTGCCGGAGCCACCCCCCAGGCTTTGGATGAGACTTATTTTGCAGGTTATCAACAGCGATCTTATCTTCTCCGACTCCAGCGCTTCTCCGATGATGATCAGATTTTGCATCAATAGGATTGGCACTGGAGAAAGGACACCTCTATTTCTGAGGTTCTCTTATTCTTAAAGGAGTGCTTAGCAGAGAACTCTCTTCTTCTCCTTCAGAATCCTTTTCAAAAAAGATGCCTCCTAGGAAAGCTTCAACCCGACGGTCAATGACCTCCATAGCCAAATCCCATCCAGATCTGTCCATCCCTATTTCATCTCCGATAACTTAAGCTCCATCTGCAATAATGATGGATGTAGAGTAGTTCAACCTACTAGTCCAGTAGGTTCGCGGTCTCACGAAAGTAGTGCAGGCCATATAGCAGCAGCAGTCTTCGACATAAATTTGATCGAAGCAGACTTCTTCGGAGCCCCATGATCTAATCTGGGGACGATCGACTCGGGCTAGCCAACTGGTGACCTCCGAAAAGGAAAAGCAGAGGGTCAAGAGCCCCTGCTCGGATCATGATTCTACCCTTGGGAGAACTTTACCCTCGTTCAATCAGAAGATCTTGGAGATTCATGATCGAGAGGATCTTCTAGATCAGAAACTGTAAGAGATGAACTGACGATCGAGAAACTCTGCCATGCAACCCCCTCCCATGATAATGATATCTATACCGACCCTCCTTTCTTTCACCACATCATGCAGGAACCTATCCTACCGAACTTTAAACTCTCCTAATTAGAGAGCTATGATGGGACCTCCGATCTGATTGACCATCTGAAGGCCTTACGGATAATGATATTGCTCCATGGCATGTCCGACGCCATCGTGTGTCGAGCTTTCCCATCTACCTTGAAAGGAGCAATCAGAAATTGATATTCGGTCCTTAAGTTGGATGTCATCTTTTTCTTTGATCAAATGAGCCATCAGTTTGTAACTTATTTTGTCAGCAGCCCACGTCCTAAGTGAGGTTCAAAATCTCTCATAAACATCAAATAGTAGAAGGGAGAATTCATCCGAGCTTATGTCAATTGCTTCAATGCTGCTGCGCTGGAGATCCGAAACCTGGACCAATCTATTACGATGGTCACACTAAGGGCAGCCTTCAGAAGAATAATTTGCTGTTCTCCTTAGAGAAGAAGTACCCCAAAAATTTTGTTAATATGCTAGCTTGGACTGAAGAGTATGCATGAGCAGAAGAGGCTTTCAAGGCCAAGAATAATGAAGTCATTAGAGAGCGACGAATAAGCGAGCCAGGCAGCCCCACTGAGGAAGGAAAGCTGAGTGAAGCTCAGCTACGCTTTCGAACTCTCCCTGAGTGCAAGTAAGCTCGAACTCCTCCTTGAACTCGAAAGCAGGAAAGCCTTGATAGAAGGACGTGGCAGGGCTCCTCCCTCCGAAGGTTCCACAACTATATCCCTCTCAATGCTCCAAAAATCTAAGTACTGATGCAGATTAAGGAGCAGCTGCCAAGGTCGGAAAGGATGCGCTTTCATCCTGAAAGATGCAATCTAAATAAGTTCTGCCTCTATCATCGTGACCATGGTCACAACACAGAAGAGTATATCTAGCTCCAAGATGAGATTGAGGAGCTCATCAGGTGAGGCAAGCTCGATCGATTCCTGCGACATCGATCTGAAGGGCGGTAAGATCGACTAAGAGCATTGTCACAACCGAAACTACCAAGAAGGAAGGAGAAGCAGGCAGATCAACCATCCCTCAGCATCATTAACACCATCTCTAGGAGACTTCGACGAGGGGAGGCTGGCAGATCAGCAGAGCCCGGGAAGAGGCAAAGAACTGAGGAGCCCATTGCTTTCACCAACGAGGATGCCCAAGGAGTCCAATTCCCACACAATGACATGGTTGTAATCTCTTTAAACATTGCTGACTATGATGTGCACCATGTTTTAGTAGATAATGAAAGCTCTGCTGATGTTTTATTTTATGATGCTTTCTCGAAAATGCCTTTACCTAATAATCACTTGAGACCTATGAACTTTCCATTGGTAGGCTTCACGGGCGATGCCATACCAGTTGAGGGCATAATAACTCTAACTATGGCTACAGGACAACGCCCGAAGCTGGCTAAAGCATAGATCAATTTTCTAGTCATAAAAGCCCCATCTACCTACAATTCCATTCTTAGCTGATCTGGTTTGAACACACTCCAAGCTATAGTATCAACTTATTATTTAAAGATGAAGTTTCCGATGAGCCACGGAATTGGAGAGATCAGGAGAGAGAGACCAGCCCTTAGCAAGGCATTATTACTCTATCGCCCTATAGAAAATATCCAGTCCGATCTTTATCCTATTGATGAGCTAGATATCTGCGACAACCTTATGGAGGAGCGAGGCGAGCCTATAGAAGACCTTATTTTCGTCCTATTGAATAACGAAAATGCAGGACACACCGTGCAGATCGGCTCCAACTTGGAGGATGAGGTTTGAGAGTAACTCATCATCTTTCTTCGAAAGAACGTAAACGTCTTCGCCTGGGTCCCAACAGATATGCCGAGGATTGATATCGAGATCATGGAACATTGATTGACTGCTGATCCCAAGTGCTGGCCAATAAAAGAGAAGATGTGCAGCTATACTCTGGAGAGGTAGAAAGCAATTGCAGAAGAAGTTGACAAGCTTTTCAAGACTGGATTCATTCAAAAAGTTAACTTTCCGAGCGGGGTCTCAAATATGGTGATCGTCAAAAAGGCAAATAGGTTATGCCTTTTGGACTCAAAAATGCAGAGACAACATACCAGTGCCTGATTAACAAAATCTTTAAGAAGCAAATCGATCGAAATATGAAGGTGTATGTAGATGACATGCTTGTCAAGAGCTGAGCCTCAATAAATCACATTGCCGACCTTGAAGAGACCTTTAGTGTACTTAAGAAGTACAAGATGAAGCTGAACCCGACCAAGTGTGCCTTTGATGTGACCTTGAAGAAATTTTTGAGATTCATGGTGTCAAGATATGGGATTGAGATGAATCTAGAAAAAATCTGGGCTATTCAGGAGATGACCACTCTAAAAATAATCAAAAAAATTCAGTGCTTGACTTAAAAAATGGCATCCCTAAATTGCTTCATCTTGAGATCGGTCGAGCGATGCATGCCCTTTTTTTAAGTTCTCAAGCAGCCAAAAAACTTTTGTTGGATGACAGAATGCTAACAGACGTTCAAAGAGCTTAAAAACTATCTTAACTCATCTCCACTACCGGCAAAATCTGAGTCTGAAGAAGAATTATTCTCATACCTGCAGTCTCTCCAGCAGTCCTGACAGTAGTCTTGATTAAGGAGTAAGTGAAAGTGTAGCGATTGGTCTACTACATAAGCTAAATCTTGAGGAATGTGGAGATCAGGTACTCTAAATTAGAAAAATTGACTTACTCTCTTCTAATTGCTGCCAGAAGACTTCGATCTTACTTTCAGGGGCACACCATAATTGTCCTCATGAACCAACCAATTAAAATAGTCCTTCACCGAGCAAATGCCTTCGGAAGAATTGCAAAATGGACAATCAAGCTCATAGAGTTTGATATCAATTATCGACCTTGGCTGTTGATCAAAGTTCAGATATTAGCAAATTTTATAGTAGAATGCACCATTTTAGATGAAGTCGAGCTTAAACAAAATGAAACCAACATTCCATGGTTACAACCAAGCCCCTCCGAAGAGAGAGCCGATCTTCTCGAAGGTTTTTGGGCCCTGTACGTGGATGGTTCATCCAATGCTGCTAGAGCAGGCACGGGATTAGTCTTGGTTGACCCCAAGCGAGTCATCGCTGAATATGCGCTACGCTTCGAATTCTCTACAATTAATAATGAGGTCGAATATGAAGCTTTGGTCATTATATTAAAAATAGCAAAAGAGTTAGAAGCAGACCGACTCCAAGCCTATAGTGATTTTCAACTGATGGTCAAATAGGTTAGTGATAGTTACGAAGCTCGAGAGAAAAGCATGATAAAATATCTTGAGAAAGTAAAGAACTTGACTCTGACCTTCAATAGTTTTAGTATTCAATAGATTCAAAGGACAAAAAATATGAGAGCTGACCTTCTCTCTAAATTGACCATTTTAGCCCCAGTCAAATTGCCTAAAATAGTATTTTTTGAAATTCTAAAGTACCCAAGCTCGGAGGAGTCACAGTCTGTTTTGCAAGTTGAGCACGAGCCGAGCTGGATCGATCTACTAGTTGCCTACCTTAAGGATGGAGCTCTTTCTCATGATTCACAAAAAGCTCAAAAACTCAGAAATCAAGCTTCCCGATATGTTCTATACGAAGGCAAGCTATACAAAAGGTCATACTCTCTATCATTTTTGAGATATTTCTGACCTTCATATTACCGTCCATAACATCCCAGACATCACCTAGCTTTGATGCCAAATTGTAAACCCATGATATTGCTCGAACGCCAATCATCCTTGACATCACAAGCATCGATACCATGTTGTAGAAGCCCTTGATCTTTAGCATGAACCTGAATAAATCTGTGACATTCTCTATGGACAGCAAACCACCGACCCTCCACCTGGATCTGTGATGGGATGCCTCCCTTCTTGGGCTTGAGGGAGACACCTCCTTCTCTAGGGCTTCTTCAAGAATCCTGGGGCAGCAACTCTAGAAAAGAAAGAAGAAGAGAGAATTGAGGGAGAAAAGATCTATATTGATTTCACTCTTGAAAATCTTAATACAACCTATGTATTTATACATAGCCATTAGGCCCGATCAAAAACTTTTCTGACTAACCCAATACATGAAAGCACTCATCGAGCCCATGTACACCCATGTCTCTCATGCTCTCATTCTCTGGATCTAGACCCAATCCATACATGAATTAACCATCTTAAGATCTCTCAAATTAGGCCTTAAGACCCCTAGGATCAACCCAGACCCTAATTCAAAACAAACTCTCACGTAACTCTGCCTGCACACTGAACTGGCTCAGTCTCAGCACTGAGTCGGCTAAGTTCCACTAGATCGGCTAAGTCCAAAATTGAGCCGATCCAATTCTGTGCCGTGCCAACAGTTTCGAATGCTCAGCTCTCTATTTTATCTATGCTCTGAGATTTAGCCGATCCAGTTTTGGACTAAGCTAGCTAACCTGCAGAAATCTTCTTTCTGCAGTCTTGATTCTCCAACTTTGGTTTCTTTCTTCATCTTATGTCTTAGGTCTCCAAAGCACCAACCAAGCTCCTGAAATCTCTGGAGCCAATGCCTTGGCTCCTTCCATGGCCTTCCAAGGCTTGGGAGCATCATAAATCCTCACAATCTCCATCTTGGTGCTCCAAGCTTTAGCGAATTCCTCGATAATGCCCTCCTGCACAATCCTACTATCCCTGTGCACTCGATAACACTTATGCAAACATCGCCTCCATCAATCCTCTTCAACTGTTGTGCAGAGGTCTTTAGGATGATCGCCTCCACCGTTGAAGATCTATGCTTACTTCTTGGCACCATCCTGAAATTGTAGGATCTCTTCTGCTTAGCAGCTACATTACTTTCTCTGAACTTTTATGGAGATCATGCAACGTTCCTTTACCAGCACTTGTCGTAAATCCTGATGCTCTACCTGACACTGTCCCCTCAGAGCCATGCCTCTCTTCCTGCACAATTCTCTCCACTTGGATCTATACAGCCCCAGCACTAGTGCTGGGATATAGGTCCTCCCTCTACACCCCTCTGCTCTGAACCCATGTCATAACTTCCTCCACCAATGAAGCCACCTCTGTTCGGTGCTCCACCTGGATCTGAAGTCCCTTTGATACTACAAAAACAGACTCTATCTCCAAGTCTCCTGAGGCCAACCATCCAATGCTGCACTGCTAGATCTGCTGCTGTACCTCGAATACCATCGCTGTTTCTTCGAACCTTCCATGCTCTGTGGACCTCTTTGAAGCTATCTCAGATACCTCCGCAACCCATGAGTATCTCCAAAATTTAAGAGCTCATCCAATTCTTTTGAATCCAACGACTGAATCATAGAGAATTCCATCCTAGTCATTCTCTTATGCCCCTACAACAACCATGACTTCAATTGTGCCTGAAGAACCATCTTCCATTGGAATCGTCACTCTTTCTGATGCTCTTGTAGAAAAAACCTGATCCATGATACTCTCATCTGTCTGAGATCTCTTGACGCTCCCTGAGATCCTCTGACTCTCTCTGAGATCTACTTCTGATCTTTCTAAGAAGCTTCTGACACACTCTGCTGAGATACACTCCTCAGCTACTGCACCACCGAGCCTCTCTCAGTCCCTGTGCCTCCAAGGTAGTGCTCCTGTAGCAGTTCAGCGCTCTCTGACTCATCTTTGTGCTACTCTTATAGCCATCTAATCCTAACCTATTGGACCTCCATGGATCATCCATCTTCATCATCACCAAGGCTCCATAAATTCATGCTCTGATCGAATCACTGAATACATCTCCGACTACTTCCTCGCCTTCCTGACACCGAAGGACATATAGTCATTTTTTCAGTCTTCCTTCGATCATTGTCTCTTGAAAAACCTCTCTTTAATAGCTTCATACTATCCATCTTTCTAAAAAATCCTGATGCTCTTTGTTGAGATACCTCCCTCGACTGTTGCATCGCTGAGCCTCTCTCAGCCCTACATCTCTAGAAAAGTGCTACTGCAGCACTCCAGCACTTTCTGCCTATCACATAACTATCATATACCTCGACTTTTCCATCAAGATCAATCAGCAAATCATGCACCCAATCCTTTCACTCTGAAAAAATCTCTTTTCGTTAATCCTCTCAACCTCCACCTTCAACTCGCTGCCCCCGATTGGCCAAACCACAGCAACAACACGATAGATTTGAGACATACTATGAAATTTTTATGCAGATTTCTGATTTCACCTTGTATGACTTCTCCTTCACTTTCATGCACCATCAGGCTCTAAAATCTGGCTCCTTTCATGCACCATCATACTCTGAAACCTAGCTCCTTTCATGCACCATCAAGCTCTGAAACCTAACTCTGATACCATATTATCGTCCATAATGTTCCAGGCATCACCTGACTTTGATGTCAAATTATAGATCCATGATATCGCTCAAACGTCAATCATCCTTGACATCATAAGCATCGATACTATATTGCGGAAGCCCCTGATCTTTAGCATGGACTTGAAGAAATCTGTGATGTTCTTTATGGATAGTAAACCACCGACCCTCCACCTAGATCTGTGTCTCTTCTTGGGCTTGAGGGAGACGCTCCCTTCTTTAGGGCTTCTTCAAGAACCCTAGGGCGGCAACTCTAAAGAGAAGAGAAGAAGAGAGAATTAAGGAAGAAAAAATTTGTATTTATTTCACTCTTGAAAATCCTAATACAACCTATGTATTTGTACATAGCTATTAGGCCCGACCAAAAACTTTCCTAGCTAATCCAATACATGAAAGCACTCATCGAGCCCATGTACACTCATGTCTCCCATGCTCTCATCCTCTGGATCTAGACCCGATCTATATATGAATTAGCTATTTTAAGATCTCTCAAACCAGGCCTTAAGATCCTTAGGATCAATCCAGACCCTAGCCCAAAATAGATCCTCGCATAACTCTGCCCGTGTACTGAGTCGGCTAAGTTCTACTGGATCGGCTCAGTCCAAAACTGAGCCAACCCAGTCCTGTGCCATGCTAGCAGTCTTGAATGCTCAGCTCTCTATTTTATCTGTGCTCTAAGACTTAGTTGACCCAGTTTTGGATGAGCCGGCTAACCTAAAAAAAATCTTCTTTCTGCAGTCTTGATTTCTTGAATTTGGTTCCTTACTTCATCTTGTATTTTAGATCTCCAAAGTACCAATCAAACTCTTAGAATCTTCGGAGTCAATGCCCTGGCTCCTTCCGTGGCCTCTTAAGGCTTTGGAACACCATAAATTCTTATACTTCAGAGGCTGACTTCGTATTATGGAAAGTGCATGAGGAGATTTGCGGAAGCCATATAGGAGCCAGATCCCTATCATAATGGCTACTTTGGTAGAAGTACTATTGGCCAATCTTGTACCACGACTCTATAGAGTATGTCAAGAAATATGACTGCTGTCAGAGAAATACAAACATACAAAGATAGCCGACCTCTGAGCTTACTCCACTAAGCGTACCTTGGCCATTCGCATAGTGGAGAATGGATGTACTTAGCCCTTTTCCAATGGCATCCGGGCAATGAATATTTCTCCTAATTACGATTGACTACTTCACCAAATGGGTCGAGACCGAACCATTGATAAAAATTACTAAGGTCAAGGTATAGTATTTCGTCTGAAAATCAATCATCTTTCGATTTGATCTGCCCTGAACTCGCATAACAGATAACAGATGATAGTTTACCGAAATGAGGTTCGCTGAGTTCTACGAAGATCTAAACATCTTCCATCACTTCACGTCAATAGTCCATCCACTGGCAAATGGTGAAGCAGAGGTGACCAACAGAATTTTATTATAGGACATCAAGATAAGACTTGAAAGAGTAAGAAAAATTTGGGCGGACGAACTCTATCACATTCTTTGGGCGTACCGAACTACTCAAAGACTATCGACTGGAAAAACATCATTCGTCCTGACATTTGAAATGGAGGCAGTCATCCCAATTGAGCTTAAACTTTCGTCAATATGGATCGTGGCCTTCAATAAGCAGCGTAACTCACAGACCTCAGAGTCAACCTCGATCTACTAAAGAAAAAAAAGAGAAGAAGTCCAAGTTCGGATGACAGCCTATAGATGAAGAGTAACCAGATACTATAACTCCAGAGTAAAAAAAATGAAGCATTCAGAGTGGAGGACTTGGTGCTCTGACGAACATCCATTTCACAGCCTCAAGATCAAGAAAAGCTTGCACTGAATTGGAAAGGTTCATATAGAGTAGAGGAGGTCGTCCGATCCGAAACTTATCGCTTGAAAAAGCTCGGAGAAGTGACACTTCCACGGCCTTAAAATTCAAAAAACTTAAGAATATACTATCAGTAACTTTTCTTCAATAAAACTTTTCTATTTTAACATCATTACTTCTTGGCACAAAAATTGCATAATGACTAATAACTCTCTGAAGCAACCTAAAGTGATCCGTTAGAAATAGGAGGAGAACCTCGTCCTAATATGAGCAAGATTGAAGACCTCGTTAAACTAAGATGAGATGAGAGAAGAGATCCTACTAATGATCCTAATGTGCTCCTACAGCTTGTTAGGAATATGAGAAGAATCTCGTTCTAACGTGAGCAAGATCGAAGGCCTCGTTGAACTAAGATGAGATGAGGGGAGAGGTCCTACCAACAGCCCTAATGTGCCCCTACAACTCATTAGAAATAGGAGAAAAATCTCATCCTAATATGAGCAAAGCCAAAGGCCTCATTGAACTAAGAAGAAATGAGGGGAGAGGCCCTACCAACGGTCCTAATGTGCTCCTACATCCTGTTAGAAATAGAAAAAAATCTCATTCTAACATGAGCAAAATTGAAGATCTCGTTAAATCAAGATGAGATGAGAAAAGAGATCCCATTGATGGATCCGACGAACCTCTACGATCATGCAAAAGATGGAAGGCCGAGGCCTCACTAATCTAAAGCATGAAAAAGGCCAAGACCCTCCTAATGACTATCGTACGCATCCCGCTACGGCCACACCAAACGCCAAAGATAAAATCCCATCCTGATCCATGGAGCAGACCTCTAGTCCGACGTCTACGACAAGCGTCTCATTAGAAACAAAAGAAAAATGAGGCACCTAGAATCGCATCTACAAGAGATGACAGTAAAAAAAAAGAAGAAGAAAAAAGAAAGAGAAAAAAAGAGGTACCATGTCGTCATGAAGTTGTGTTCATTACAAATAAAATTGATTACACAGTGGGCACACTAAAGTAAAATGAAGGTCGGTAGGGACCAGCCGTACGAAAGAGCAAAGGCATTACAGACAAAATGAAGATCGATGAAATCGATTATATAAAGGAAAAAGAAGGGAGGTGAGGTCTTAAGGTGGTTCGAGCTCTTCAGACTTTGAGCTATCGGCTTCAACCATCACCAAAGCTTTCTTCAGTCTAAAGATTTCCTCCTCGAGCTTCTTCTTGTATAGGCCGTCAATGTACATTCTGTTGGAGTACTCAAACTTGGTCTCGAGTTCTTGTCGCTGCTTCCTCAAAACTTTGGATTCAGCTTTAGCATCCTTGACGGCTTGACGTTCGTAGGTCAACTGGAGCTTCAACTGTTAAACTTCAATTTTCTCCACCCCAACAGCCTTTGAGAGTTCACCAATAGTCCTCCTTAGAAAGATGAGCTCCTCAGATTCTCCGCTTGTTCCAGTCTGTTGAATGCTATAAAACTTCACCTAAAAATAGGTCGCCTCATTCCTGGCAGCCTTTAGCTCGTCTTCAAGCCTGACATCTTTCCTGCCCAAGTCATGCGGTAGTTGTTATGCCAGTCTTCAGCATCCTGTAGCTGCTTCTATAGCTGGAAGAACTTTTTTGACCAATTCCAATTATGTTGGACTTCATTGGTGGACCACAACGAACTTTCTTCCAAGAGACAGATCTTTTCTTTTGCCTTCTTGAGATCAACTTTAAGAGAGCTGATTTTCGCCATCATTGCTCAAGACTTATCGCTCACGTTCTTTCAGAGTTCAGCAAGCTCCTTCTCAAATTTTTTTTTTTCGGATGCTGAAGCTCGCAGAATCTTTCATGTATAAGCTTCGGAGGCGGGTGACTTCTTTAGTCACCTCCGAAGCGTTCTTCCAAGAGGCCTAAAGATCGACCTCAACCTTCTTCAATCTTTTTCTCAATTGATGGACTTTCTTCTTCAAACCCTTTATCAAAGGCTTGAATGAAACTTCCTGAGGTAAGGGGTCGATGTCAACCAAAGAAAGGGGGTTGTGGCCCTGATTGTCGGAGGTGTTCTGAATCACATGCAATGCGGAGTGTAAAGAAAAAGAAAGATTTGCTTTTATTATTTTAAATATGTTTGGTATATCAAAAAAAGAAAAAAAAAAAATACATAAATGTCAAAAGTTTAGATCTCGGACGGTTCACCCATTAGAGAGGTCGGGACACTCTCAGCCTTCTCTGACTCGCGGGCAGGCTTAGACATTGCACCTGCAGATTCTGAAATTTTTGGAGCAGCATCGACGACATAGGCAGCAGGGGCAACCTCGACGTCAGCGCGCGAGGAGCCGGCCCTATTCTCTTGCTCCTCTATGAGAAGGTTCAGATCGATGTTGGGAAAGTTCTTGGCGACCCACCCCAAGCAGATCTAGAATCCTTCCAAAAAGGCTTCATGGGCGAAGGCTATTTTGATATCCTCCATATCCTTGGAGGACTTGAAGTCTTGCACGATCCTCTCCATGGCGGCATTAACCTCCTCCTGCATCTTCCTTTTCTCCTCCTTCTCTAGAGCTAGCTCAGCCCTCAGCTTTGCCATCTCTCCACGCTTCTCTCTCAACTCCCTCTAAAGGCATTCAACTTCAGACGAGTGGATCTGCGAGGCAACCTTCAGAACATCGGCCTCAGCCCGAGCCTTCTTGACTTTTGCATGGGCTTCCTCCAGAGCTCTGAAAGCTTTGACTCAATTTTGGTTTACCACCTCGAAGTGGGAAAAAAGGTAGTGTCTCAACTGCAAAATAAAAAATGAGTCAGAATCCTAAAAGATTCCAACTTTAAAACCTAAAGAGTATGAAGCCAAAATCAAAAGAAGCCACTTACCTCCAGGAAGGCGGCGAAGGACTCACCAAACCTCTCGGCATCATTCTTCTGGCACATCTTTTCTATGATGTGGGGAAGGACGCTCTCCTTTATCAACGACTGGATGACCTCTTGATCATCCAGGGAATCCTGTTCTTGGCTAAGATCCTCTCCTTTGGAGCTCTTAGCCTTTTGTCCGACCTTCTTACTGACGGTCCTCTTCTTCTTCCTCTCCATAACTCCCTCTTGCCGAACAAAAGCAGGAGGGGCGGCTTCATCAGATAGGGTTGGGCTCGGTGCGATAACGGCAGGCTCAAGGGTCGGCACAGACCAAATTGGCACGGTCTGGCTTGACTCTCCAATCCGAGCCTTCTTCTATGGTTCGTTGGAAGAACCATCCTTCCTCTTAAGGATCTAGATTTTCTTCGTCAAGTAGTTCTGTTCCTCTGGAGTTATTTTTACCAAGAAGATAAAGTTAGAAGGTTAGAAAAAAGAATACCATCCAGCTGACTGAATATGAAAAACTACCTATTGGGTTAAGAGGACTGAGACCAAAATTAAACAAGGTTTGCTCATTCAGAAGTCTAGAAATTGGTGGAGCATCAAAGTACTTCTACTTATCGATCAAACTCCGATCCTTGCTTTCTAGCTCGGGAGCTCGGCGGACCAATTTTCTTACCTCGCCCCACGGAGGAAGCCCTAGCCCTAAGGAGGGATGAAAAATGAAGAAGAATTTCTCCTTCCAGCCATGAACGGAGTAAGGAGCACCTTCAAGCAGTTTTTTCTTACCGAACTGCGAAGATACGTACCACCAATCCTTGACAGTGGGATGATATTTAAAGATAAAGAAATTATGAAATAAGAAAATGGTAGGTCGGATACCTATCATGGTGCATAGAGAGAGAAATTTTATAATAAATCTAAAGAAGTTCGACGCCATAGCAACAAGAAAAATATTGAGAAATTTGAATAGGTTAGCTACGAAAGGAGGCAAGGATAGCCTAAGTCCGATTCGAAAGATTTCGACATACAGATAGATTCGATCGGAAGGGGGTGAGTAAGCTTGGTCGTCGGGTTCAGAAAGTTCGAGCTCATATTCAAAAGAAATCCCGAACTGAATCCTAGCTAGAAAAAGATCGTCGGGTTGAAGTCTATAAAGAATGGTTGTAGGCACAAAAGGATGGGCCGATCCCAAGGGTTCAACCTCCTCAGGAGGCAGGTTCACCAAGGCTAAAGGGGCCGAGCTCGCAGAGCAAGTTGACTAGGATCTCTCGGTAGACATTTGCATCAAGGTAAAATCGAGGAATCATCCAAAAATCAAAAAAAAAAAAGATGTTCAAACTTCGATAAGAACAGAAAGAGCGAGAAAGCAAAGAATGCAGAGATAATCCAAAAAAGTATCGGAGAGCTGACCTAAATTGGCTGAAAAGAATAAGGAGATGATGAATGAAATGAAAATTGAATGGAGGTGCGTCGGAAACTAAGAAAAATAGAGGAAGAAGCTTAAACTCTCGCACGGGATGGAGAAGGAAACCAGAGGAAGGAGATGAAGATTTCAAAAGAAGTAAGGACTTGGAGGAGGAAGGTAGGTTTAAGTAGCCTCTGGAGTCCTAAGATAGTTATGATTGTAGATTTTCTCCAGTCAATCTTTGATCGACGTATGTCATACTCATTATGGTAGAAAGCTTCCAACGGATAGATCCTTAATAGCGCTGGGCGAAGAATTCGAAAAATGTCTCTTCTGGTCATCGTGTATTTACGAAGCTTCGGCGTCAGTCCGATAAAAGCTAAAATTTTTCATCCAATCTAGGCGTGGAAAATCTGATAGAGTTGAAAAATTCGCCGAACTTCGATAAGCATGGATTTATCCCAATAATTACCAAAAGTAAGCATATTTTTTAGTCTTATGTGATAAAATGGACTTTCATTCTAGTTTGCGGGCTCCTTTTTGTTGTATCACTTGAAAAGAAAAGATGAGGTAATTAATTTGGTAATTTTGATTAAACAAAAGGGTATATGCAGGGTAGGACATCTTAATAGATAGTTTAAGACTTTGAATAGTGGGATATTTAAGGTTGTAATATTTGTATTGCAATCAAAGAGAACTTACTATATTGTAAATATGCTTTTAGTTTTTTTCCTAGTTTTTTCATGCAAAACTAAAAGTGATGCATTTACGAAGGAGATAGAGAGCATATTATGGTTATTGAGTTTTAATGACATTAAGATAAGTTCGCTTCATGTAAAATATAAGGATCTCATTTTATTTATCAAAAGCATGATTGTTTAATGAACTAACAAATAGAGACATAGGTTAGGAAAAGAACTAGATTCAAGTAGGTATCATGACTTAAAACCATCTTGTGCTTGTTTTAAATCTAATCAAACCCGGTTTTACATCTACTTATGCATCTGTGAGTTATCCAATGCTTATAGAATGTTGGCATGGATCTAAAATTGGCCCATGAAATCACATAGGGTCTATTTTGGAATTGAAGGGAAGATTATGACTTGGATTTACTATATGTGTGTGTGTAGTAGATCATTTTTTTGGTTTGCTGAGGAACAAGGATGAAGCACACTACAAAAAATTCAAACTTTAAGCTACTCCTTGGTTATTACATATTAAGAAGGCTCATCCTCTTCCATGGAGACTCACCAAGTTGGCAGTACCAATAGGGAAGATGGTAATTCAAAGTTAGAATTATCCACTGAGCAAGTAATGCAAAATGAGGGATTTGCACTCATAATATGAGAAACATAGAATGAAGAAAGTGCCTAGCATTCTCTAATACCCATAATATATGGATGGGATCATGAGTTCTTCTTCTTCTTCTTCCTCTTCCTCCTCCTTTTTGTGATCAGGGCCTTTAACAAAAGTGATATCATGAGTTCAAACCACTTTGGTTATTATTAGAATTCAGGAAAAAAAAACAAAAAACAAAACAAAAAAAAACTTCATTGACTTGAGGATTTTAGTTGCACAGGGCTTTATTAATCTTTTGTTTAATAAACACAACTACTGATTTTATTTACTCGATCAAACAATATAATAATGAATGCTATGGTATTTGTTTAGTGAGATATTGAATAAAACAGAATAAAACATACTTTATAGCCTCTGTCTTTGGACTTGAAATGGATTTATTTGATGTTGATGACACTGCAAAAGATAATAATGGAATTTGGATGTAGCCTTTGTATTTGGACTCATAATGAATTTATTTGATATTGGCGATAATGCAAAAGATGATAGTGGTTTTTGGATGATTAGTATCATACATGAGCATTTTCTGATTGCTCTACCTAAGTAACACTAAATAAATTTCTCCACATAGACAATTTAGTACCTCAAATATTAGTAAAATATATCCAAGGGGCCACGAGATTTTGGTTAACAAAGTTAGATTGCACGATGATAGTAATTAAAATACATATATCTTACTGGATTAATTGTCTTGTCAAGTGAGGGTTGTATATTATGCATGTCTCAGCTAGTTATAAAGTTTTATGGCCTATTGGGCTCAATAGTTTTACCGCAGGATAGTTAGATCTGGCTTCTAGTTTGTGAATTCTAGCCCAGCCTGTTTACACCGAAGAGCCTAAAGGTCCTCAAACAAGAGCGTTTTTGCCCAGCAAAGCCCAAGTGGGGCTGTACTCTAAAGTAGGCGAGGCTCCAAAGAGCCCAAGTAACATCAGAACGCCTTGAAGAAGGACTTCGTAGGATTTTGGGCCCAGCCAGGCTTCTCATCTGAACCATTAAAGCTGAAAGATGTGTCTGTTCGTGAAAATTTTATTGGCAATTCTCGTTTAATCTTAAAAGTTTTCGAGAGCTGATTAAAGTTAACAAAGCCCACGTACGTGTGTGTAGTAGCAGACTTGGATAAGATCGATTAGATTTGGACTCCGATTTAGTCAGATCAAAACTGTACAATGAAGATCGATGATCCAAACTATTAGATATAATATACTATCTTAAAATTTCTTGCATACCAAAAATCATATAATTTAAAAACTTCTAGTCTATACATCCTCCATTTTTGATATTTCATACATAGGTAGGAATGTTCAAATCATATAATATTTCTTACAGTAAGTAATTTATAGATAATAAATTATGTTCAATAATTTGGATTATTAATGTAGGACTTTTATTATAGAATTTTGATCTGACCAAATTTGAATTCAAATCTGATCGACTTGATCATAGCCTGGCACTCTCTCTCTCTCTCTATCTTTATTTGTCCGCATATATATATATATATATATATAGGCAGACAAATAAAGATAGAGAGAGAGAGAGAAGGTGATAGAAGGGGAGGGGGAGAGAGAGAGTGAATGCCAATGTGAACCGGTCAAGCCCAAACGTAGCTCACCAAACCCGATAAAGTAAAGAGTTCCCTTCGCAACCGTGGTCCATGAGAGGCCACTTATGTCCACATGAAGCTTGTAAGAAGGTTTTGTCTTTTGATTAGTAAATATATGGAGCTTGCAATACTTGTTATGGCTGCTAATACCATGAGATCATCATAGGAACCAAATCTGGAATGTTGAAGAGATTGTATTTGCATACTTATTGATAGATTGATAGATCCTAATTAAACCAACAATGATCTCTAACGGGCCCAGAATGCATTACCCTAGTTAGCATTGTTAATAAGCCAATGGGCCTTGTATATTATCCTGGACTAGGCCCATTGAAAAGTTTGCAAGACCTAATTAGGAAGCCCCTGCCTTGCTGAAATATACGGTAGCATTGAGGATTCCGTTGCATGTTATAAGGGCCCGGTTTAGGTGTGCCCTAGATGGCAGCATTGTAATGAACCGGGATCTGTCTTTGCCAAAATGGTAGGTAGGGAATTTTGAAAATGCCAAGAGTTTTTGAGAAAGATATACAGATATTGGTTTCAAGATTTATAATTAAGAAAACTTATTTAAAGAAGCAAAATAATTAAAAATTAACATATGTAATATCATTTGGGGGATATTTCGAATTTTTGTTGGCTTATATTGGTCGAGATAATGGAATCAAGGTGAATGCACATAGATGGATGTATGGATCCTACATGAATGAGTTAAGCCATTGGAGATAATATGCTACATCCAAATTCATTATACCAAAACTTATATACTTTGGAGATATTTAGCTTACGTATCATGTGGTAAATAAATATGAGTTTTTATATTATTTAATCTATTCAAATTTTTAATCTGAATAAAATATTCAAATCATATGATTTTTAATATATAAATAATTTAAAATTTATAGATTATATGTAATAGTTGGATAGATGATGCAAGATATTTATTGCGATCTAAATCTAGCTAGATTTGATGAAGATCCATGAGCCAAGTAGCTCTCTCTCTCTCTCTCTCTCCATCTATATATATATATAGATAGATAGATAGATAGATAGATAGATAGAGAGAGAGAGAGAGAGAGAGAGAGAGAGAGAGACCCACATGTACATACGTACATTATATCCGAAGATACTTATACTCCTTCGAACAGGGATGAGACAAACACATGACACATACACACACTCTCTCTTCATGTGAAAATGGTGTCATGCCCCGAATCCAGATCGAGCACGTGATGGCCGCATAAATCCTAGATTAATATCCTAGAGTATACGCAAGGCCTATAAAATTACTTACAATCCCAACATCGATCTCAATTCATAATAAATAATCCTACATGAGCAAATTTCATTATTATATAATTTACCAAACTTGATCATTTAACTGTTATTGATGGAGCTCTATCTAATCAATTCTTTCGATTATGATTCCAACTATAGCTAATTTTATGTATCCTACAACTCTGAAAAGAAAAGAGAAGAAAGATAGGTGATGAGCTTTACAGTCCAATAAGAATCACTGTACACCTACACTAATAATAATAATTTAATTCAAAAATAATAGTAAAGCATGAATTTACATATCAAATATACAAAATAATAAAAATAAATATGTATCAAATATATCATACGTGAAACCTTTTCATTTAATATTCAATTCATATCTTGTCATATCTTTCTTTTATCATATTTTCATCTTTCTTAATCTTTTCTTTCCAGTTTTGAACTAATCAAGATCATACCTCAATCTTAATTCATGATCTCACCTATAATCCCATGCGTAAGTCCGTGGGAGCTATCCCAGGCATAAGTTCCTGGTGGACTGTCTAATTCATGGTTTCATCCATTATCCCACGGATAAGCACGTGGGGGCTGTCTTAGGCATAAGCTCCTGACGGACTGTATAAATCATGATCTCATCCATAATCCTACGCATAAGCCCATGGGGGTTGTTCCAAACATAAGCTCCTGGCATGCTATCAACATGACGAGGCTAGTCCAAACCATATCTTTCCATCCAATTATTATATGTTGATCTCATCTTATCAACTCCAATTTATATGATGTTCCAAACAAAAATGATCCACATACTCATATCATTAATTATTGATATACATGTATAGTAAATACATAACATGCTTATGCTGAAAAATTATACCAGACATAACAGTATCTCAACATAATAATATATCAACATAAATTCAACAATGTAAAACTAATAACACAAATTCAATGATAAAATAGCATATTTAATGGTGATCATGTATAAGGACTCTTACCTTAATTTGTGATAAACGAAACTCATAAGACTACGATCTAGTGTCAAAACTCTACTCGATATCTTTCTATCCGTTGATTTATCCTCCTATATATTTAATTTAATATTTTAAAATAAATAATTAAATAAAATTTAAATTTCTAAAATTCTATTGGGGTCCACAGTCAACCCCAAAATTCTCTCTCTCTCTCTCTCTCTCTCTCTCTTTTTATATAATCCACTTATAAAGAAATAACTAATTAAATGATAAATTAATTAATTATTTAATTTAATTAAATAATTTGAAGAGAGAGAGAGGTACCTTTTTCTCTCTTCTTTTTCTTTCCTTCTTTTCTCTCTCTTCTCTTTTTTTTCATATTCCTCGTAATTAAATTAATTTAACTAACTAATTGATAATCAACTAAATTAATAATCAAGAAAAAAAGAGACCTCTTTCTCTCTCCTCTTCCCATTTTTCTTAAACAAGGGATACAAACCCTCCCCCCTTCTCCCCGTTCGCCTGCCCGTAGTCGCAGGTGACCAGCCGGCCACCCAGGACAGCCCATAGCGGTGGCGATCGTGGCCTTTGGTGACAGCCCGAGTGGGTGGCTGTGGCCGATGGCTTGCCGTCTTCAATCGGTGCTGGCGATCTAGAAGAAGAGGTAAGAAAGAAAAGAAAGGAGCTTACCTACTTTGGTGACCCCCGGCACCCCCTTTTCCTCGATGATAGTCCGTGGAAGAACCTCTTGACGATTCATAGTGATTTCTCACATAACTTCGACATGAAATCCATGGAGGAGAAAGGATCTTCTTATTGAAAAGCTTTCCTACGCTCCTTAGGACTCCCATACACCCTCAATCCCATCGTAGTTGGAGGAGAAGAAGACTCTGAATAGGAGTCGTCTTCCTCTCCCTTCCGCGTGTGACTCATAGGATATTTGGGCTGGATCCAAAGCCTAAATGGGCTGGGTGTTACATTCTTCCTCCCTTAAAATAATTTCATCCTTGAAATTAGTGTATCTAAAGATTTCCGATATTAAAAAATACATAACCCTCAATATCATTCTTGAGCTTCCAAATTGTCTACCTTTTAGAGTCCTTGTTCTACAAGTCCTCAACATAACCGATTATATGGTATTTTAAAACTAGATTCTTTCCATCCATAAGATAACAAATTTTCTTAGTCTCTTAATCTTGGCTTAAAATATCCTATTTTTTTGCCCATGCAATTGTTTGCTCTTGATTAATCTTGCATGAACATCATAATCGATCCAATAAATAAAATTAAAAGATTCTAGAGAATTAGATGCTCACCATGATCTATAAACTTGTTTATTCTTTTAACTTACAGCATGATGTAATAATTAAACTTTTATCATAGAAAACCTTAAATCTATATATTCAAATAAATTAAGTAATAATATCAAAGCTAAGAACAGGATATCCATATTTGAAATATTCTATATCCAAATTCAACCAAAGATTATTAATCCATTATTCCTAAACTTAAGATACTCAGATTTCTTCTAAATATCACTAATAATGAAAAGCCAATTTCTAAATATTATGGTGCAACATCAAGATGAGTCTAAAAAATCAACAACCTTAGTCTTTTTTTTATTAATGTCAATTTTTAAAATTGACTTAAGACTTCGATCATTGCACTTGTTACGCTGGAATTAGTATTCTTAACTAGTCTTAGTAAAAATCATCCATCATGCTTCCGCTGTGCACTCTGATCTAAACCTATGAATCCTTTAGATTTTTCTAATGAATTATGACAAGAATACTGTTTTACTTCAGAATCCAATCTTTTAAACTTTTGGATGGATTTAAAGTCAATATTTAAATTTCTTTATCCTTAAGCATATTACATTCAGATTAATTTTAATCCACTTTCATGTGGAAAGCCTTTGCATAAGTTCCACTACTCATTTAGAATCCAATATATCTATGTTTTACCTGATAATCAAGAGAGTGATTTCAAATCAACCTTTCTTTGTAAAAGGATTAGTTTAAATCTCTAGCAAATTAGAAGATCCTAAATCAATGCCCCAATGAGTAGAATCAATCCAATAATTATATATAGAATTTTCTTCATACGACTCTTAGTATAAATGAATTGGTAGATGAAATATTATTTCTTATATATTAAGACTCATATAAGTCTTTCAAAAGTTTTTCGACTTAATTTAATAACAATAGCATGGTATATCCGATCTGCTCAGAAACCTAAATTTGATTTAAAATCTAACATTACTCAATAATCTCCATAATTATAAGAAAAATCAAGCAAACTAATCCAAAGATGATAATTTAAACTATCAAAAGTTCTATCATGATGTATATTCAATGTCATCTTAATAAAAACAAAACTAATCAATATAATCGATTGTTAGTATAGTACATAATCTACCAATTAATGTAATTCTCGAAGATTATTTCACACTTAAAATAATTTATTACTAAATCTAATATTTGCAACCAAACAATCAACCATAAAACTAGGAGAAACTATTATGCTTTGCACTTCACAACAAATTTAAAATTTCAAAATCTTCTAATAATAATAAAATAAGTATATCAATGCACTATAACATACAAATATCATATATTATAATCTCGGATCAACATTTTCAACTATTAGGTCAAACCCAACTTATTAAAATCCAAAGTAGCTCATCAATTTTGTTACGTGCATCAAATACGCCACATATGCATAAATCTCATCATAATATCTAATGATCCAAAATTCGGACTTTAAATTTTTATAGTGACTTCTATAATGTCTCTAGGGATCATAATCTTAAGTTAAAGCATCACTTAGGTCATAATCCTAAGTAATCATAATCTAAATTTTAATATTCTTTAT
The DNA here is from genome assembly GCA_006176705.1 of Cocos nucifera. Taxonomy (NCBI): domain Eukaryota; kingdom Viridiplantae; phylum Streptophyta; class Magnoliopsida; order Arecales; family Arecaceae; genus Cocos; species Cocos nucifera. Next base: position 782,949 of record QRFJ01001037.1, read on the forward strand.
ATCATACTCTCATAATAAAATCCAATCTACCAATAAAAATATATTTTTTTCATCTTCACTCATATAATGAAATCTTCCTATAGTTCATATCTTAAACAACTTCCAAAATTGTAATAATGATCAAACAATTAACATTAGAAATTAGAAAAGCTATTATGATCTTTTACCCATATCAAGTTTAGAATTCCAAATCATCTAAATAACAATTGAACAAGTATACGCCATACAATTCCATGATCAAAATATCTCATACTTGGGTCAAACCTTATTTATTGAAATCTAGGACATAACTCTTCAGTTTCTATTATCTTTCACCTCCTATGCATAAATTTCATCATAATGCCTATTGATTTTAAATCCAAACTTTAAATCGTGTCCGCTATATCTATTATATTTTTACTGATCATAATCTTAAGTTTGAATATCATTCTATCAGATCTTTAATGATTATAACCTTATGCTCAAAATATTCTTTAACTCACAGTCTCTAATGATCTTAAACCTAGCTCTGATACTATTCAGTCAAGCCTCGAACCCCGTACTCAGGGTCAAGCATGTGATGGTCGCATAAACCTTAGATCAATGCCCTAGAGTATACGCAAGACCTATAAAATTACTTACAATCCTAACATTCCATGAACAATATCGATCTCAATTCATAATAAATAATCCTATATGATCAAATTTCATTCTTGTATAATTTATCAAACTTGATCATCTAACTATCACTGATAGAGCTCTATCTAATTAATTCTTTCGATTATGATTCCAACCATAGCCAACTATATGTATTCTATAACTCTGAAAAGAAAAGAGAAGGAAGAGAGGTGATGAGCTTTATAGTCCTATAAAAATTACTGTACACCTACACCAATAATAATAATTCAATTCAAAAATAATAGTAAAGCATGAATTTACATATTAAATATGTAGAATAATATAAATAAGTGTGTATCAAATATATCATACGTGAAATCTTTTCATTCAATATCCAATCCATATCTTGTCATATCTTCCTTTTATCATATTTTCATCTTTCTTAGTCTCTTCTTTTCGATTTTGGACTAATCAAAATCATTCCTCAATCTCAATTCATAGTCTCATCCATAATCCCACGCATAAGCCCGTGGGGGTAGTCCCAGGCATAAGCTCCTGGCGGGCTATCTAATTCATAATCTCACCCATAATTTCATGCGTAAGCCCATGGGGCTGTCCCAAGCATAAGCTCCTGATGGGCTGCATAAATCATGGTCTCACCCATAATCCTATGCGTAAGCCCGTGGGGGCTTATCAGGCATAAGCTTCTAACGGGCTATCAAAATGATTAGGCTAGTCCAAACCACATCATTTTCATCCAATTATTACATGTTGATCTCATCTTATCAATTTTAATTTATATGATATTCAAAACAAAAATGATCCACATATTCATACCATTAATCATTGATATATATGTATAGTAAATACATAACATACTTATGCTGAAAAATTATACCATACATAATAGTATCTCAACATAATAATCTGTTAATATAAATTCAATAATGTAAAACTAATAACACAAATCCAACGGTAAAATAGCATATTTAATGGTGTTCATGTACATGAATTCTTACCTTAATTTGTGATAAACGAAACTCATAAGACTATGATCTAGTGTCAAAACTCTACTCGATGTCTTCCTGTCCATTGATTTGCCCTTCTATATATTCAATTTAATATTTCAAAATAAATAATTAAATTAATTTAAATTTTTAAAATTCTATTGGGGTTCATTGGAGTCCATAGTTGACCCCTAGAATTTTCTCCATCCTTTTTCTTCTTCTTCTTCTCTCTTTTTTTTTATATAATCCACTTACAAAGAAATAACTAATTAAATGATAAATTAATTAATTAAATAATTTGAAGAGAGAGAGGTACCTTTTCCTCTCTTCTTTTCTCTCTCTTCTCTTTTTTCATATGCCTCATAATTAAAATAATTAAACTAATTAATTGATAATTAACTAAATTAATAATTAAGAAAGAGAGAGACCTTTTTCTCTCTTCGCTTCCTATTTTTCTTAAATAGGGGATACAAACCCTCCCCCTCGTTCTCCCCGTTCGCCTACCTATAGCCGCAGGTAACCAACCGACCACCCACGACAGCCCACGGCGGCGGCGATCGTGGCCTCCGACCATAGCCCGAGTGGGTGGCTGTGGTCGGTGGCGTGTGGGCAAACGTCACAAAGCAAGGCCGTCTGTTTAGAACCAAAGTTGGTGGCTTGTTGTCTTCAATCAGCGTCAGTGATCCAGAAGAAGAGGTAAGGAAGAAAAGAAAGGAGTTTACCTGCTCCGGTGACTCCCAGCACCCCCTTTTCCTCGACGGCAGTCCATGGAAGAACCTTCCGATAATTCACGGTGATTTTTCACACAACTCCGACACGAAATCCATGGAGGAGAAAGGGTCTTCTTATAGAGGAACTTTCCTACACTCCTTAGGACTCCCATCCACCCTCAATCCCATCGTGGTCGGAGGAGAAGAAGACTTTGAGCATCTTCCTCTCCCTTCCACGTGTGACTTACAGGGTATTTGGGCTCTTTTTGAATTTGGGTCGGGTCTAAAGCCCAAATGGGCTGGGTGTCACACATGGATTTTAATATTTGAAGAGAATAAATTACTCAGTATTAATCTGCAAACAGAAGGGATATAAAAAGCAAAAGGGTACTGCAAGTTGGAGAAGAGCCTCTGAACTACGAGTCACGGAAAGGCCTAGGGCTCGGAGAAGACAATATCATGGAAGCTAGCTTTTCACGAGAAGGGTTCGATCTTAAAAGCAACCTTTCTGCCTCTTTATCCTACCTTTAGATGTTGGCCCACGGAGGAGCAAGCATCAATCGCTGAACACAGAAGCATTGTCTCCTGAGTGTGGTGCCTCTCAAGAGTTCTTTTGCAAGCTAAGATGAAAGTTCCCATTCTTCTTCCCAGTTAAAAACATCAGACGTAGTAACTACTGGTACAACAATACAACATATATAACGTACACCTCAAAAGAAAAAGAAAAAAATATAACATAAAATACTGCATACGTAAATGCTTGGTCGTAGCTCAGAAAGCAGGTGTTATTTTTGATGTCAGCTTCTTCACAGGATGAGAATCTGAAGTCGGCAATTTGGCCATGCTGGGGATAACTCCTACCACCTGAGCACCAAATCACTGTAGCATTTCTTGTCTTTTTCTATAATACGGTGGACAACTGAAAATGTTATTTTAAATTCAAACCACGGCCTCTGCATGGCCCATGCACTAAGTTGAGGGGATTCAAGCAAGAGACCCAACCATAGAAACTCTTAATTAGATAATTGAGGTCGGTTTCATAAATACTGTCATTTTTCATTTAGTTCCCAGTGGTTGAAAGTTGAATTCTAGCCTTGATCTTAATGGCTATTATAAGTTCAGGCATGGACCACTTACTACTTTAATGCTCCTTCTCAAGATAAATTTGGTCACTTCTATTCCAGAACTTTGATCCAAACGATCTGCCGCATTCCCAAACATCCTTATGGGACACCTGGAGATCAGTAGAAAAAAGACGGAAGGTTCTACAAGGGCTCGATACACTGCTGGTTGTAGGATGTTGGGGTCTATGGAAAGAGCGAAACAACCGTTGCTTTGAATTCATTGCACTCCGCCCAATTTATGCTGCTCTGAAAATTATAAAACTCTTCATCAGCTGGACAGCAAATCATAAATATAAGGAAAAAGAGTCTATCACAGCAGTAAGAAACTCCATGTTTAAGCTTCTGTCTGACGATCCCAGCCATTGCTCTTGTTATACATAATCTCATCTAGTCTCTGAACGGCTGATTCTATGATATATCCCAACAGCATCCCATTCAAACAAAAATTTCAAGTCAGAAGTATCAGCAGAAGTTACTACAGACTCTTAACAGAAGGAAGCATTGGTAAAAATCCCCAATCATCTAAGCAGATCAAGATAGTGTACTCATTCGACTATGCTCTTTCGAAGAACTGATCAAGTTTGAACAGTCAAATTATGCACATCGAATCTTAAGCTCGGCATAGTAAGATCTGAGAGGTTTTGAAAGCCTAAACATTAGTGCTTATCTAGTTTCATAATAATCATAGAATCTGTAATTCAATTCTGATCCTGAAATCTTCCTACCAATATTCAGAGCCTGTAACTTAGTTCAGATTTTGTACCTTGTCCGCTAGAAGCTCATCTTTCTTACATCGTTTATGACCAAACTTTGATATGTACCTAAAAATATAGTAATATATGATTATCTAACTTAATTTCATCAAAAAAAAAAAAAAAAAAAAAGGTTCAGGCATGGACCTTATACATACTCAAACATAGCTGCGCAGAAGTGATATAATCTGTGTGGATTTAGCTGGTGTAGGTATACACAAAAAAGATGTCACCACGTGTAAAACGCTAGTCTATTATGTGCAGGATTAAACATCGAACGCTATCAGTGTGCAAGGGGTATGGTTAGATGGTAATCAAAGAAACGTTTTACATACATACAAATTCCTTAATCAAATTTTTGCTAAAAACTATCTATAGTAATACCTTTTCTTTCTCACTTGGTAGGAATTTATTGTGATATGCACTGGTTTTTATATAAATTTTTATGCTTCAGAGGTCATGTTTGATGATTTTTACACATAGTTGGTCTTTGCAGCTAATATTGATACATCCCTTTCCATTTGCCAGAAGTTAAAGGTCTAAATTCTAGGAGCGGCATTCCAATCCTATTTCTGAAAACAATGCAACAGTACCGATCTCAAGACAATGCAACCAGGTGATCCTAGAACGACAAATGCACAAACATCAAGTGATCTTTTTCAGAGTTATGATCTTAATAAAAAACGTGCCGACATTCTCACACGAACGAAAGATTTAGAGACCCTTCTAAGGAAGTCAACTAGTGTAAATGAGCTAGTGTTTCACCAACTTCTAACCCCCAAAAAAGGGGCCAATTAATACAAACGTGAACCACCCCACTACTCAAACTTGTAGACAGACATAACGGACAAAGACAATTGCGGATGTACTAGTGGTTTGCACGAAATTACTTTATAAATTTTTTTAAGTGCAAAAAAGAATTGAAGAGGGGGGGGCATCCTGGCGTAGCTATCTTTTCTGGGTATGACTATGAAGGCCTCCACTCCGCTGGAGAATGTATGATGATGAGCATGTCACCCCAGCACCATCTAGATACTAGAGCATCCGCTTATCACCTCACTCCCTAAGCATTCTGGCATCCGAAATTTAATCCATCATTTAATCGATTCCCTCAAGACTCAAATCATGGACGTGAGGAATGGGGTTAACGGCGCGCGATCAACTGGACTACCACGTGAGTGGCTATGTACCTTATTCAGTACATATTCTAATTAATAAAAACAAGAATAAGGTGCACTGTATAGGGCATGGGATTTGATGAATCATTATAATGTTTGGAAGTCATAATAAATTGGTATGGACACTGCCTAACTCCAAAGTTGTCCAGCCAAAAAGAGAGAAAAAACAAAGGTACGAAAGATAGAGATGATTAGTGAGGCCACTAAAGAAATATTAAGGCGGGGCTGACCACAAGCGTGTAAAGAAAGGAGGACGGAAGGATTGGGGTTGGAGGTGGTAGCATGATGGAGAGTCACATGAGAGCTTTCACGCAGACATCATGCTATCTTCCTCCACAAACATCATGCACTTACCAACACCACTCTTAATCATTCCTCTTCCCCATTCCTCACCCCATGCGTTAGTGTGCATGGACGTATGTCCACTCTATTCCCAGCAAGCCACCCTTTTTTGACCTTGGACTCTCTCTCTCTCTCTCTCTCTCTCACCCTCTTACCCCCCACTTCCGTCTGTGTGGTATACAAAATTGGGTTGCCTTAAAGAGACGAGGGAGTTGGCTTGCTTGCTTGCATTGCTTTCATGTGGTTTCTCTCCTTCACCTATATAAACCACAAGCCAAGTAGGTGGGAAGCAATGTTGGTTTATGCTTGCTTCTCGAAAGGGATTAAGCTTTACTGCTTCCTTTCTTGCCACAAGTTTTCAGTTAGATTGTCTTTAGGGATTGAATGCATTTTTCCCTTAATTATTCTTTTAAAGCTTCCTTCTTTTCATTTCAGCTTTATGTCATTGTTCGACGCTCCTGGGGTAGGTTGAGCTTTCATTTATGCGCTTCATTTTAGGCAGATCTAATGGATCTTTTGTTTGCAGTAGATTTTCCTCCCTTTTAACCATACTTGATCTTCATGGATGATATGCAATTTAGGTAATATATAGCTTCTTCTTATAGCTTATTGAAAGCTAAGCTCTTTTGCATAAGTCTGCTAAGGCTCTCTTAACAGGTCATTTCACCAATTTATAGTTATACCGAGGTGCTTCAATGGGACCAAAGGTCAAAATGATTTATTTTCAATTATTTCAACCTCATTTCAACCCAAACGTCACCTGATATGTTCGTGCACCGTATAGGATAATTTGATGCATGCATGCATGCATAAGAGATTTTCACATGGACATGCTTGGTTGTGTACTTTGGGAGAACAGAACCGTGATGGTCGTGATCTAGGCATGTCGCTCATTGTAACTAGAGGGATGTTAGGGTTCCGTGCTTGTGTTAATAAGGCTCCCCAGTCATGCATCATCCACATACATGGATGACATGACAAACAGTTACTGAAAACAACTTCAGGTTCTTGTATCTTAGCATGATCTAGTGGCTATAGTTTGGAATCTAAATATGTGATCCATTTGTGCCACTTCTGCATTGAGTCATGCTCAACAGTTTCACCCTTTCTGAATGAACAAAGGCTAGATGGTTGTCTACTCTTTTTGTTACCATTCCCTAGCTTAATTACATATATAGGTTATTGGTTGTTATTGACAGCTAAAAATCGAAAAAAGGAAAGCATAAATTATAGGTGGCTCTTGTACCATCAAACGTGAAAATGATGCTGAGGTTTTCTTGTAAGAGAGCATCTTAGCTGCTGATAGGAAATACTAAGCTATTATGAGTTTAATATGGTTATGGTTGTGTTGTGAATACTGCAGTAGTAGCAGTAACAATAATGATATATAATAGGAGCAACTGTATGTAGCATAGTTGTGTAGTTGTTATTCTTGATGTTATATACATGCTGTTATTGCTGCTATTGTTGTTTTTATTTTTCTTAAGCTGGAGATATTATGTTACTTTTCTTCAATCAAACAAAGGAATTATGTTAATTTGTAAAAATTCTTGATATGAATCAAATGTAAGTCATCTATTTCCTGGAGTGTAACAAAGTTCAGAGTCCCATTCTTTTTCCTCAATGTGTACGTTTTTCTGCTACTTTAATGTGTGCTTTGAAGAAAACAATCCTTACTTTATCCATTCCCAGAATAGATTTGAGATAAGTTTCATCAGGCTAGCTAATATGTATGTCCCATAGAGGGTATCATTTTCTTTTGGGGATTAGGTGGGAAGCCTCTTTCTGTTGATTATACTTGCACTTTTCTGGTAGTCGAAGATAGAGTGTTGCTACCTACTTTTTTTAAAAAATTAGTTAACAAGCAAAAACTTCACAAGTTGTAATTTTATTGTAGTGTTCGTAAAAATATTTATTCCGCAAAGTTCAATTTTTTCCAAAAATTATATGACTTCGCAAATATTTTTCATGGTCTGAATTCATGCTATACCACTAGAATATATCTTGATTTCCCGCAAGAATATATATATATATATATATATATATATATATATATATATATATATATATATATATATGTTTGTATGTATGTTTGTATGACAAAATTGTCGAACAACTTGTGACATTTGAGAATGTTCCTTTCGCTTTCGAAAGAATGTTACAATTTTCATTAGGAAAATACAAAATTGTTTTATTTTTTGTACCAAAAAAAAATAATCCTACTATATTAGTTTTTGAGTTTTAGGAACATATAGTGTGCAACAGTTTAGAATAAACTTAATGTATTTTGTAAGCAGAGCTTGAATTGCAACAGTAGAGCTAGAGCGCCATCAATAGGCAAGCATGACATGCACCTGCATTTGCTGGAACATTGTTTCCTTACTGAAAAAATGCATCTAGTTGGATTGAAATAACCTGTTAAATTAAAGCTACAACGATAGACAACACAATTATATCATTGCTGATTTAATCTTATTACTTAGAATAATTATTAGTCTCTATTTTCTTTTACACTACGATTGCCAGTTTCTGGGTCTTACACCTCTTTCCAGAGCAAACAACATTAGCAGTACTGCTAATCTTTTGCCTTTTCTTTCTTTCTTTCGTTTGCTAATTATGGCCTCTCTCTCTCTCTCTCTCTCTCTCTCTCTCTCTCTCTTCTTCTTCTTCTTCTTCTTCTTCTTCTTCTTCTTCTTCTTTTCCTTTTATTGTGAATAACAGTTATAGTTTTCTTGAATTGTATCAGTACTTGTTATCTGTTCTTAAACATTCAACAAGAAAGCTAATTTGTTCGTTGAAACCCTCGACTGCATCAACCATCACCTTATTCATATTAGTTATAACTTATCAGCTACTACTACAAATGTCCAAAACACCACTGATGCTACAATTTTCAGTCACTTATGTACAAAAGCCATAATCATGCCTTGTCCATCTGATTGATATCATATTACCTAAGAGTACTAATTATATATACTACCAATTCTACCATTATACTGTATCACTTCCATAGATCAATTTGGCAGCTTGAGGTAGATTTTGAAGCACACTCCACTGCCGCTTCTTGCTTATTGGAAACTTGAAGAATGTCATCTGCATCTGAATACCCAGGTCCTTTAGTTCCATCATGGCTAAGCTGAGAAGCAACAAACTTGTCGAGAACCCTCCAATCTGTCACTTGCTCCACTGCTTGATCTATGTCTCCACTGTTATTATAAAACGTGACCATCTGAAGTTGGTGGGTAGGCTGCACTGTTTTGTCCTCTAAAGAAGTAAAGGATTGGAGAGAATTTCCATGGTTGATGTAGTTCGGAAGTTTCCGGCTTTCTAGCTGAGGCTGGTGGAAAGGTTCATACGGTAAGTGGTAGTGCATTTTTGTCTCTCTTTTGTAGGATTGAAGATGCTGGTGGTATGCCATGTTAGGCTGTATTGAAATACTATTCGGGGGATCAAGTTGGTCTTGCAGGACGGATAATTGTTCTTCATACCAACAGGGAGACTCAAGCTCACTTGGTTTTCTTACTGTTGGCACTCGTTTCTTGAACACTCTGCAGACAACCCAACCCTCTTCCTGTAACATGAAATTGAACAGTGGGTCATCGAACCACAGTTTACAGCGCTTTGGTCTCTAAATAAAGGAAGTAGTACAGCAAAAATTTTAACTGAAAACTGCTACAGTTCGATGTGAATGACTTTGGTGAAAAATAATGTGTACTTGCAATTCTGAGAACATCTTCTCCCCAAAGAAGATCTGCCATTTGTGAGAAATTAGTGACCATGAGATTGACCCCCACATTGCAACAAAGATGGATTAACTCAAGAAAAAAAGAAAGAAAGAAAGAAAAAGCGAATAAGATTGAATATACTTCAAATTGCCATTTATGTGTAAGAATAATGACTGCAAATTGCTGGCTCATCATTAGTTAAATTTTTATGTGAATTTCAATGGGTCAAGATTAGCTCAACAAGAGATCGAGAGTCCAAAGGAAGTTGAAAAGCATGTGATTCGAAAAGCATGTGATTCTGGTCTTTCCTACAACTTAATCTTGAGATGTCATTAATTTATTCTTTCCACTAAAACCAGAGGACCAATTTCAAATCATTACGTTGGTCGTGCTTACTGGCTTTTTTCTGCTCCATATGAAAGTTGCTCGACGAATAGCTGGCACATCCAATTTTTTGCACAATGCAAGATTTTGATGCAATTAAACAGCTTAGTGTTTAGCTCAAGAAAGCTAGAGTGAACTACAAATATCAAAATTTGCCCTGTACTCATATAACTTCATCAATAATGCCCATTCATAAATTGTTGGGAAATTTTATGCAGGCTACAAACTGATCATAAGTTTCCTAGTGAGATTCATTTCTTCTATTTTCTTTTTTCCTTAAGGAATGGAATTTTAATGATATCATCTATCAAATTTAAAAGTAGCTAAGAAATATAATATGTTTTATTATAATTGTCAAGTCATTGGATTACAACAATCTCTACATAATACTCGAGCAGACAAACTTAGATTCCGCAACAAGTTTGCATCCCAAATACGAAAATGCACAAATCATTCAGAAATTAAAAATGTCATTGCACTATTCCGAGTACAAGTCGTAATGAAATTTCTTGCAGGTTTCCAAAGTAGGAATTACTTACCTTGCATGGTATATATGCCATTACATTTCAAAAAGAAACCTAAACATGCTGTGTTTTAGTAAATATCTTCTTAACATCCAAACTATATGCGGCCTAAGATCTAATAGTATGATTAATAATATATTTATTCACCTAACTTTTTGAAGCATGCAACCCTCACATTTCTTCCCTTTCCTTGAGAAAAAAAATATACTTCTTTTTTGACAAAAGAAAAAAATAATTTCTCTCTCCATTCTCTTGATTTTGTTTCTGATAGAATTATTTAACATAAGAAATATCTCAGTTGGTTGTCGTAAATACTGAACTTTTACCTCCACCTTGCTCCATTCCTCAAAACTTATAAATTTCACCTTACATAATTTGATTTTCGTTTTGAAATGAAATCCAAGAAATTGGAAGAGGCAAAGTAATCAGAAAAAATTAACAATGCAATATAAGTTTCAGTTCCATTGAATCAAAAATTTTTATATTGGTCCTTGTCGACTGACCATAAATAAAATTGAAGTTCAAGTGTAAAATACTTGCCTGGGGAGGCCCGTTTACATTAGTTTCAAGCCGATACTCATGCATGATCCAATCTGACTTTTGCCCATTTGGTGCTCTGCCTTTATAAAATACTAAGGTCTTCCTCATGCCAATGAGGTCATGCTTTGAGTAAATTGGCTTGTCTCTTCCAGTGGCCTTCCAAAATCCAGCTGCTGTTGCTCTATTAGTGCGAGTACCAGTTGGATACTTCTTATCTTTGTGACTGAAAAAATACCATTCATGCTGTTCTTCTGCTCCTATCCTACATTTTTCTAATTAAAGCAACATGTCAGCTGAAAATTGAAATGTCTATATATTAAATCAACTTGCATTTCATCATCAAAAAACTACTTCTGCAAATGGTACCTTGAAGATCCCATGGCTCAATTTTGTACAAATCAACATCCTTTATTACATCTAGGTCAATCTTTTTTGAAGCCATTTTTTTCCTAAGATAGTAATCCACAAGCTCTTCATCAGTAGGATGAAATCGAAAACCTGGAGGAACACATGAAAAAGTATCCATATTCTCGTGGATGTATCAAGTCCTGTAAATAATGTAAAAAAGCATCATCAGCATGGAGATTAATTAACAATCCCATATTATCAATTTATGTGATGGCATTTGTGTTATCCTCCGACCATAATTATGACATAATATCAAACAACACAAATGATATAAAAAATATTGACATTTTTGAAAGGCTGCCATTGAAGTAACGACCTTCTAAAATATTTAGATTGCATAGTTAGCTAGAGATTTAGGGTTTTGATTTTAATTTAGGGCCTCAATAAAATGCAAAATTCTAAAAATATCATTGCATGCACACATTACCCACATTTGATGAGAAAAATTAACAAAAAAAAAAAAAAAAAAAAAGACTTGACATGAAGACATTATAAATTTCAGATATATATTTCAAGTAGGCAAAGATGTTTCTTCTATGATCTGAAAAAAAAGCTGTTTCCTACTTAACTTTTGGCATTTCTGAAATATAAGTGCAGAAAATGTTTGCAAACCTTGTATTAATTTACTTGTCAATTTGCTCACCTAATTACAAACTTGATGGTTTGTTGTATTATATAAGCAATTTTATGAACACACGTCATCCTCTTACAGGTATAATAAGATCTTAATCACAGCCCTGAATTGTTTCTTCTCCTACATGTTTCTTTTTAACTTGAAGTTTGGCATTTTAAATGTAATAGAAAAATTCATGGATGAAATATAATCCATCTAAATTTGCCGTGGTCTAAAAAAATAATAAGATTGAGAAAGTATGTGCATGTTGAACCAAATCTATACTAAATTTGATAAAAGAAAAGGGGCCTTGGATTCTATATAGCCATGGTAACAAAGGAGAAATGGAAGATGTATGAAAACCTAATATTATAAGGATTCGAGTTGTATCTTTTGCATGAAAGGATGATTGATCTTCTTTCATGACCTCAACATCGTGCTTTGCACCCCTTTCAAAGTGCAACATGAGCTTCCTCACTTGTGCTGTGGATAGACAGAAGGGGTTCATCATGCTTTGAAAAATATGCAAAGCATGATCTTATAGTTGAATTTAGAAAGAAGATCAACCATTCATGAAAAATACAACTTGAGTCCATATTATAAATAGAGGGGGGTATTTGAAAATGTTTAAATTTAAAGGAATTCATTGAGAACAACATAGTGAATACAAATCCACAAAGTAGACTCAAATTAAAGATAATAAATTATATAAATATTTAGAAACAGATTTACTGGACATGGTTGTCTATTAAGTTCTAAATAATTGCGAAAGAATCAAACAGTCATATGGGGGAATGCTAAGGAAAAATGTTAAGCACCAAAAAATAGCAATATGGGATAGGAGTAACTTAGGACCATCAACAAGAGGAAGAGGAAGGCTTTGATTTAACTAAAAATGCCATTTATTTTTTTTATGCTACTTGAAAATAACTTTGCATTCTTCTAGTTTTTGTACCTAACTGCAAGAATTTAATTTTCATCTCGGTCATCTATGTATATTATAACAAAAATTTCTTTGCTGCATTGTTGATAGGAGGTTTTCCTTTCACTTGTAAGCCTTAGGAAGTAAGACAGGAAACCCCCTCCCATTAGTTGTATCATATAATTCTTTAGAATGTACTTGCATGTCTTATATGAAAATATAGAAAGGATATCTGGTTCCAAAGTTTCATTCTCTAAATAATTTTTGTAATATATTGGTGAGGTGTTGACAACAACAATTAGGACAAAAATTTACTTTCTGTAATATATTACGTATCTTAGTTATCAAAAACAGTTAATTAACATCATTGAAAAATCAGTATTGCTTATAAATAGTATTTTAATGTTGTAATTGTATATAATGTTTACTAGAGGATCTAATGCATGAAGGGCATGTTTCATACGTACATTTACCTTGAGTCATGATACTAAAAACAAACAAATTAGTGCTTGGTTGGACTTGGTCATTGTACTTGATTAGAAAATCCATGCATGGCTCTATGAACGAAATCCATGTGTATATATGTATAAATATTAAAAAATGAGTGAAACTCAGCTGGAATAAAATTTCCTGGGTCAACCAAAATTCCCGATTTGGAACTTTGTTTTCCATCGGCTGGGCTACAACATGTGATGCAATGTTGTTGCACATAATAGATAAAGCAAAGAAGGCATATGATGTATCCCTATATATCATCATTGAGTATAGGAATATTCCTTCCATCTGTTCGTGGAAGTATTTCAGAACCAACCTATGAAGAACGTAGATGTCATCTAGTCACTTTGTTTCATTATTATTTTCTTGACTTTTCGATAATTCGTCTTGGATATTTTACCTTATCGTAAAATATAAAATCACACTCCAAGTAATCATAATTAAGCCCTTTCGACTAATGAAGCATTACATTGGTCTTCAAGGATAAGATGAATATATTTTCCTGAACCAAACGAAATAATACCCCACAAACAACTCTCTTTATAACCTCCATTAACAATCTCATATCACTTGGATCGATCTATGCTTGGAACCAACTCAATCAAATTCAAACAAGATGATGACAATGACTATGAGCAAGATGGCTTATCTTCAGCTAGCAAATATAAGGATGAGATACTGGCATTCTATTGAAATCTCTTTATTAAAACAAGTTATTGGGGTGGCTCCTAACGTGTCAACTGATCGATTATTGGCTTTGGACATATCGAACGACTCAACCATCAAAGTCATCTTCTACTGTTTCAGACCAAAAAGAGAGGACAGAGATCCTCTTGAGCTAGCCATGCTAAAAATCTCCGCAGCCAAACTCAAATAAAATCATAGAAAGTTTGTGGATCTACTCAACTATAAATCCTCGGCTAAGATGCATAACCTATCCACAGTACTGAGGGAGGGAGAGAGAGCTCACCGGTTGCACGTAGCACTCAGATTCCCTTGCTATCGGCCCACGTATTTGTGTTGCTGAGAATCTGAGCTATTGTTGCTGCTTCTTTGATCCAACTCAGCAAGATCGAGTACTTCTCAGGAGAGGTGGGGAGAGGGGGGGAGAGAGAGAGCGCTTTTAGCCTAGCTCTTTTTGTCCGGGAGCAACATCAACCAACCTTGGGACTTGAACCACCGAACCTCGTCTCCCTTTGCCCGGCAGTTACAGTTCACGAGCACTGAGAGGAATCTGATCCCAAAACAACAAACCCCGGAGAGAGGTCCAAGTATTGCAGAGAGAGAATCTGATCCCCAGGCAAACAAACCTCACAGAGGGAAGAAAGAAGGCCAGATGCCGTTTCGTACCTATATCTAACGAAATGAATATGGTGAGAAATCTGTCAAAAAAAAGAAAAATGGAATATGGTGAGAACGGACGGGGAAAGAGCGAGGAGAAAGCCTTCGCCGCAACAGCTACCTATCCGCCTCCGATAACAACCAGATCGGATTGCCTCTTACGACGGGGAGAGAGGGAGGGAGAGAGAGATGGTGGCAGCAAACGGAACGGGAAAGAAAGCAAAACGGGGAGAACCAGAACTCAAGCTTACTTAAAAGCTTGTAAACTTTGGAACACCACCTTCCCACTCTCACACAACCAAAGTCAAGAACTCAAAAAAGAGTCGGTAAAATATATGTAAAGAAACACAAAGACATACTCTGGAACGGGTGAACGGAGAAAGAAAGGAAGATATAGAGGAGACTTGATAGAACGGCTACCTCGGCCACTCCACCCTTGTGGCCCCCACCACAACCTTCCATTACCTTTCCATTATACCCCTCTTTTCCCCCTCCTTGGCTCTTAGCCATCTCACGTTGTGCTTTTTACTAATAGCTCATGGTAAAAGTTTTTAAGGGACAAAAGGAATGTGATCCCGAAAGAGTACAACCTTCAATCTCCCTAGTAGTCCAGGGACCCTTCTAAGCTTTCGAGAGTTCACCCACGGTAGGTATGTATCTCGCCGTGGTTGGTTGGCCAGTGACTCACTATTTCTCTCTACGCTTTTGTCTGGCTTTCCTTGTTGTCGCTTTTGGATAACGGACCCCACCAACCGACTTACGATAAGGACAGCCCTCCAATAGGACTCCACAGAGAGAGAGAGAGAGAGCGCGCGCGCGCGCGCGCTAGGGTTGCTCGGTACTGAGGCGCGAGAGGGGAGGGGCAACGGGGCCAGAGTGAGTGGGGGTGGGACCCAGGTGGTGGGAAATGATGGGGGGTGGGGGTAGTGTGGGGAGCGGCTCGGTGTCCGGCGTGGGCTGGCCCCGATCATTAGGCTCGCAATTTGGGTGCTGGCCTGTTGTCCTCGGTGGGCCCGCAGCACGCACGTTGGACCGCGCTCCCGAAGGTTGGCACGTGCCGTGGGGGTACAGTGCGTGTGCTGAGTCTGACAAGGACTGCGCCGTCTGGCTGGTTCTTTGCAGATGGTCACCCCCAGTTTCCCCTTTTTTGTTTTGTCTTCAAACTAAGAAGTTTTCCTGCATTTCGTCTATGCATGGCTTAATTTTGGCCGCCATTTTGTCTGAGCATTTGTGACATGCATCAATGCTCATGGCAATCCAACATTCAAATCAAATCTTGTTTATGTTTATGTTATAGGTTCAGAAAAATGAAGCAAGTAGTTTCTTTTTCCTTTTTATTTTTCATCTCGTTTATATATAAAAATATGAAGCAAGAAGTGTCACCCGTGATGCAGGAGCATTGAACTAGCCCATTTATTATTTTAAATCAAAAGTCTAGTCAACAATAATACTTATCAGTTATCAATAACCAGTGGTTATTATATTTTACTTATGTATCATCCAATGGATAATTATTGCAGAATCACTTCTAGTTAACATGAAGCTTCTTGGTGCAACCGTCAATCCCTCTTTTGAAACTAGTGATTCAGCCAACGATGTTGAAGAAGTATGGAAGATCTATCGAGCATAGATAACACGGCCATGTTCATTTCTAGTGATGAAACCTGCTCCTGTCTTTAAGTCCCTAACCGATCCATCAGGACCGTTTTTAGCGACACCATAAGGAGGGGAAACCTAACAAACAATGGAAGCAGAAGTTAAAGGAACTTGGATAGTTTAAGATATCCTAGAGGGTAGCTAATAATAAAAGATGTAGTAGTCAAAAGCTGGTCGCTTGCTAGAATTAAGCACCTTGAGTTTGTTGAATTGCAAGATTGAAAAATCCTGCTACTCCTAGGAATCCAAATACCCTAGCTAACATACTAAAGAAGTTGTGGAAAAGGATTTTAAGGAACAAGATACTTAGGGCCCCAACAAAAGAACAAAGAATTTTGAGAAGATAGAGAGAAGAAAAAAAAAACAATATATATATACTTATATTCATTCACAATTTTATGTGGTTCAGCCATGGACCTATATATTTATTGGTGAGGATGGAACAGAAATTCCATTATAATCAAACAAAAGGATGGAGCACAAGAATAAAGCCTCTCAACAAATCCTAACCTCTAATAGATCCTGTCCCAAATTTTTCTTTTAAATTCAGAAAAACAAAGATGTATGTTAAAACCGGATCGAGTCTATACTGTAAGGACTCTAGCTTTGAACCCTCACAAGTGGTCAATGATGGGTTTCGGCTGCGGCGTATCAGTCCAAACCCTTTGTTAGCACCACAGACATCACAAAAAATTTACAATTAATTTTTTCTTTCTCCAAACTTGTTAAGTTGAATACTACGAAGTGGGATGGAAGAATTCAAGGCACATTGTTGAGAGAGTAGAAAAAACCTTGAATCAGGGTTTGATTGAGACATGGATTCATGTAATACTATCGATTACACCCTCAATGGAGACTTGGTTGACATTGCAGCAATCTAATGGTTGCGGTCAACACGACTCTATGATCTAGTTTCGAACCAAATCTAGCTTTGGAAACAGTGCAAACATTCCTGTGGTACGGCTATGATCTGGGTAATGAAGGCAAAGGAAGTAGGAAATCTTGCACCGCGCGATGAGATGTAAATTAAACCTAATTTTTTTGTTGAGATAAAAATGAGATGTAGCAAACTTCATCTTAATGTAGGAGGTGGAGCCTACTGGCTCCTCCTTTTTATTTTTTTCATATGATGACATAGCAAAGCATGCAAGAAACTGGAAGCATATGAGAGATTTTCAAATTTTGCTTAATTTTGAATGAGAAATTGCACTAAGAAAAAAAGAAAAATTAAGGTAGACTGAAGTTTCAAACAACCTTAATCCTTCATTTTTGCCCTTTAATTCCCTGTAAGTATGTGAACATCCTTTAATCCTTATAAGAAGATAATAAAAATAAGGAAAGACATCGAGAATTCCACTAGATCGAGGCACTTTATGACTCTCAAGGCCCATTTTTTTGTGAGTAAAATATTTATCTGAAAAACTATATTTTTCTAGATAAATATTTTTTAGGTAATATTTAGATAGAAAATAATTTACCTATGTTCTTTTATGCATGGGTAAGTTACTCTGAAATCTATTACCCATGTTCTTTTACATTATTATTTTTCTAGGTAAGTTGTTAAAATTTATTCATATTTTTCATAATATCTCTTATGCTTTTTAGATTTCAAAAAAGTGGATGGCTGAACATTAAATGATGGAAATATTTGAAATGAGGATGGGGTGTTTTAGTTATAAAATTAAATGCCTACTTTACTGGCTCATGGAAAAATGATTTAGCCACTTCCTAGGTGGATAAATTTTTTTTCCACTTCATGGGTAAATGCTATCCATGGGAAAGTAATTTTTTTATCTTAAAAAATATGAGAAAATGGATAAATTGATTAATAAAAAAGTAAACAAACTTTTCTATGATATTTATTCATAAAAGAACGGCCTGTTGTGGTTCTTCAAACAATAGAATGGAGTATGTTTAAAAGACTAAGTAGGCCCTTTCGAGGTCAGGTGAGCACCTAATTACAGTCAACCTTTCAAATACTTCTATACTGATAATAATATGCATATGGAAATAATTTAGGTCCACAAAAAGGTTAACGTGAGCCCTAGCACAATGCTTATGCTTATGACCAGAAGGGGACCATTCACCAACTTACTGACGCCGTGGAAACAAATACTAAAGATGTGATTATGAATATTCCTGAAGTAATGTTTTCCACTAACATATGTTTCAGGACAAGAATTGATCTCAAATCCCTTGTCATTATGGTCTATCATCAGTTCCAGCTGCTAATGTTTCAAGAATATTTATCTTCTTGTTATCTTGCATGCCCTAGGGGGGAAAAAAAAAATAATTCTTGTAATCTATGCAAAATATTTCGTTGTTTACCACTCTCATTACTCACTTTTTGATCGTATTTACATGGGACTCCGGCAGAAAAAAATGTTACATTTATGTATGCAAGTGTATGGTCCCAGTCAGATCAGTTGCATGTATAAGAAACCATACTAATTAAACAGATAGTTTCGTAAAGCATTTTATGCTATATTAGAATTTTTCATGGTTCTTCTTGTATATAATGTCACAAGTATTGATTTTTGAGGCCAAGCCTTTTGACTTCAAAAGCTTGTCAACTCTCTCGTTGACTCTGTCTGACTTGCTCCTCATGTTCTAGAGAATTGGCGCAGCTTAATGGGTTTCATAATGGCATACTACTGTCTTAGTATCCATCCACTTTGTTGTGGGGGGTTGAGAAATATATGAGATCTCACCTAAAAATAATGATAATAATAGTAGGAGAACATATGATTGCATTTGGTTTATATGTCCCTTTCAAAATAATAGCGTCTGTTACCGTCAAATCGGTAGAGCACAGCAATAAAGATCATTTGTGAGTGGAATATGGAATGATTAGGATCATGCTCTTAAAAGGTAGGGTATGGGATGGAAAGAAAACCAGACAGTTCATAGCACTAATGGAAGGAGTATTATGTCTAGTACTGGGAAGGAGAAATGTAGTTAAGAAAGACTGATGAACATTTTAGCATGCTTTTATTCTAATTGAAGAGCAGGTGCCTTTTCCTAACAGATAACTGATAACACCCTTGGACTCTAATAGGAGCCAACAGCAGGTTCCGCTCAGAGAAAAAAGAGAATAGAGAAATTATTAGAGTGTTGTAAGTTGATGGGTTATTTACCATCCGCACAAGAAAGGAGGAATAGATCCTTGCCATGTTAAGCCATTAATTTTACAGCTAAAGTTTCTTTATAGAGAAATTAGGACAGGACATTAACTGATGACAATAATATAATGTGCTGTTACATTGACTAAATTTTCAGATCATCAGAAAGCTGCTTAATTATGTTATGCTACTGCTTTTACCTTGGCACCTTCAACCAGAGTTATATTTGGATAAAGGGAGATTCAGGACCACACAACTTAGAACATCAACATCTGCCGACAGCTGATCAAGATTTCTCCATTGGTCTTGCTTTAAATTTTTCACACTTAGATAATTATATTGATGTAGCTCCAAATATGGTTGTCCCAGTGCTCGAAAAATGTATGCATGGTCTCTAGTGCCAAATTAGTTGTATCTATTCAAATGGGTGCTTCCATCCATAAACCAGGGCATCATCTTTCGATTCACAATTTTTTTTTCCTTTTTCATATTGAATAATGATCTAGTTTTCATTTTGAAGTAGAGATGAATTACTATGCATTTGATTTCGGGCCTCATTTGATCATTGTTGTAATAATTAGCTTAAATGACTTGAATTTTAAGATTGTTATCAGGTTCAGTAAGTTCTATTCATCAGAAGAGATTCTCCTATTAAGGTTGAGTCTACAAGCCCACTAATAGTTAGAGACACATCGAGAACATCCCAATTCATCACTAAATTGCATTTAGTAGTTAAACAAGAGGGGAGAAAAATTAGGCAGCTCTTAAACATCCTAAGCTCGTGATATTATTCTTTCTTCTTATCTTTTGCACTTTCTTTCTCCTGACAAATTGGGTGGCTCTGCCTCCCCTTTCCTTCGAAAAAGAAAATATCCTTTGTAAGGAAAATAGCATCAACACTACTGAATTATTCAATACGCCACTTACAAGAATAAGCTATATTTGTACCTTGCCTGCACAACTTCACGAGATAAATTTCCACCAACTCAAATAAAACACGTCTGCTGAAGTTCACTGACATATTCCCTTGCTATCAATAATTGAGCCTTAAATGAACCTGCGGATGCTAGTGCCTCTTTCAGGAAACTTGACTTGGGGCAGGGTTTCTAAATTTTCTGAAGAAACATTGCTTCATATCTTTCTTTTCAAAGTGAAAGGCGGGCATGTATGCAGAAACTTTTTCCAGTGGAATGTGAATTATTACTACAAGTTTCAACCAATTCTTTAGTTTTACTCTTCACGGTTTGCCATGATGAACTGAAGCTGTTAGTAAATTTGGATTCCTCCTTTTACATATCAATGTCCATGGTTTTGATGAAGCTGTCATGAGTTTGGTAGCATCACTATATTATTGCTTCAGATTCTCAAACATCCCTGTAATGAAGGCACCTTGCAAATTTTGTAACAAGCTTGTGATAAGACCAGAATCTGCATGAAAGCAAGCTCTAAAACCCTTTCAATACGTGAACCTTGAAGAACCACAGCAGGACAACCACTTATTTTACAGGTGAGGGTAAAGTGCGCAAATGATAACTGAGCTCATGCTGAGGGGATTGCCAAACAATTGATGCAGGAAATAAAAGCCTTGGACATGATGCCATTAACCTTTTGCCACATAATTCACATTTTTGATGAGCTTCTTAAGCCTACCTTCAGAGGCAGATTCTTTCAGCTGTCTGAAATCTGATATTAAAATAGTTGAAGAGAGCTCCAGTTGCTTATATGTAAAGTTAGTGCTTGGAATCCAAGAAAGTTTACCAGTATAGCCTGACAATTCATTCTTTTAAAGAAATGATGGTTCCACCACCATTTGCCTCAGAAAGAGTTTGTGAACATGCATTTCCACCAAGGTGGAATAGTTGGATATTGCTCATATATGGATTAAGGTCAAGAAATTATGAAATTATTTTTAACAAAATATTTGCTTCTATGATAAAGAAAAACCTGGAGAAGACTCTAAAAACCTGAGGTTCAGTGTGGCGAAGAAAAACTTATTGCAGGCTGGTGAGCTAAAGATGGTGGAGTATTGTTGCAGGTTGAAACTGTCTGATCATGAACAGTATATACTTAGGTCAGATGTTACATCAGGGCGAAGAAATGATTCAATTGGTGATGCAATTGCTTGCTATATATATATATATATATATATATATATATATATATATATATTCCTCTTTAAACATGATCAGCCAGTGATTCTCATCTATTTGATACCAATGTAACCTAAATAGTGTTTTTTTATAGTACTATTATGAACCTATAGCCCAATACACACACTAGATTTGATATGAACTGTGGTTTCAAGATACTGGGAACATCTGTATCTTTTGATCAATGAAAACAGACAATCATGAGGATATGGATGCTTGTCCTATTGAGAGATTGAGATGATGATATATTACTTGCAACTTAACTATATTACAAGCTTATCCAGTTAAGTGCAATTTCTTGCTTTTAATATAGAAAGTGACAAATGCTTCAATAATTGAGGTCTGATAAATTAGCTACTAGTCTATGAAAGCAATGTTCATCTGTTCCTAAAGAAACATTTGGGTCTTCAAATGCAGAAAAATCCAAACTGGTTATTTTCCTTCATAAGCACTCCTGCAATACACATCAGACTTTTAGATGATCATAGCGGTTCTTGATAACTTCTCCAATGAAGCACCATACACATGATTGCACATGCAAATCTCAAAGTTTGATGTGTATTGCATACAGGCATTTGGCGGTGGAAGCTGATCTAGAAATATGGACAGAGAAGGCTGGACCAAAATTTCAAGATACCCTAGACTTAATGCATTCCTGTACACAAAAAAAAAATCCAACTTGAAGTGCAGAAGTTTCACTAAATCAGCCTGTCACTAATTCACTTCTAACTGAGGCAAGAAAACTGCTGGATCACATTAATTGGCTGGAATTGCATTTGACTGTGTATGATGTCATACAAGTTGCCAAGATTAGCCTTTTGATCATGATACTATGTCTTTATCATAAAAGAGAATTGACCAACAAATTGCTAAGTGATTTTATTTTTTTAAGCACCTATCTTTTATAATACAAGCATTGAGGAGAGAACAAATGGAATCACTAGCTACTCAACCTATATAGATTTACAATAAAATACTGCATCTTACCACAACACTAGACATTAAAGAAAAAACAAAATTAGTATCTGTTGGTGCAGAATTTGGTTGACGTCGGATCGAGTTGGAGTTGGGGAAGAAGAGATCGCCGCCGGTGACCTACAAAATAAAGTTCTTTCCGGAGTCGGTGGTGGTGGCTCCGGCAGGACCCTCCGACGATCAAGTCAGCTCTTTTAGCTAATATAAATGGAGTGCTCAGACAAGAATTCAGCAGAGTTTTGGAAAGAAGAAGAGAGCTTAGAGAAAACATATATGGAGGATCTCTTTTATAGACGAAGTCCGGAGCAAATTGATAGTGACAATCATAACCGTCCGATCATGGGCCGCTCAGAGCCACATGAAATTTATTACGGAGAGAGGTATCGCTCATAATAGTCTGATAATGACAGTCGTAACCATCTGATAGTGGGGTCATCTATAGCAGACTGATAAATGACAGTCATAACCGTTCGATAGTGGAGTCGCCTGTAGCAAATTGATAAATGATAGTCGTAATTGTTTGGTAGTGGGGTCGTCTGTTCATTGAGATTTAATAGTCGAAGTTCGAAGGAAGTAGGCGTTGGTTGGTGAAGAGCTTTGACATATATCAATTTCAAAAGAGTTTGAACTCCTAAAGAAAATATGGCTAGAGGGGATCATCCGGAAGGAATACTATTTGAAATCTGGAAGTAATCCACTAAAGAAATCTAGATGAGTTCGACTGATGGAGAAGTTTAGAAGGAGTCCAACTGGTGGATAAATTCGATTGAAGGAGAAGTCCGAAAGAAGTTTGGCTCTTGGAGAAATTTGATTGAAGAAGTTTAGAAGGAGTTTGGCTCTTATAGGAATCTGACTGAAGGAGAGGTCCGAAAGAAGCTCGGCTCCTGGAGGAATCTGACTGAAGAAAAAGTTCGGAAGGAGTTCAGATTCTGAAGAAATTCGATTGAAAAAAAAATTCGAAAGGAGTTCGGCTTTTGGAGAAATTCGACTGAAGGAGAAGTCCGAAAGGAGTTCAGCTCCTGAAGGAATCTGACTGAAGGAACAGTCTGAAAGGAGTTCGGCTCTTGGAGGTATCCGAAAGGAGTTTGGTTCATGAAGATGTCCGAAAGGAGCTCGGCCACTTGAGGAGTCCGAGAAGGGTTCGACCGATGAAGAAAGAATTTTCGATCGAAGCTCTTCCATAATTACTAGTTACATTAGGCTAAGCATCAGACTGGACTTCGGTGGGAGCGGGGTTTATCTCTAACAATAGTCTTCCTACTCTCGAGTTTAAAATTTGAAGGAAGGAAGTACAAAAAAAATGATTATCGAAGTTCTTTTTCGGGCTCTGCATTCGTTGAGGTTGAAGCTCGGGGGAGATCTTATTTTTTATTGAAGTTAAAGCTCGAAAGAGATCTTATCTTCAATCGAGGTTGAAAGAGATCTTGTCTCCATTGAAGTTGAAGCTTGAAAGAGATCTTATCTCTAGCCGAGGTTGAAGGAGATCTTGTCTCCATTGAAGTTGAAGCTCGAGAGAGATCTTATCTCTAGCCAAGGTTGAAGAAGATCTTATCTTTTATTGAAGTTGATGCTCGAAGGAGATCTTATCTCCAATCGAGCTTGAAGAAGATCTTGTCGAGGCCTCTCCTCTCACCTCATCTAAAATAAATGAGGCCTTCGATTTTGCTTACGTTAGGATGAGATTCTCCTCATGTTCCTAATGGGCTGTAGGAACACATAAGAATCGTTGTCAGGGCCTCTCCCCTCATCTCGTCTAAAATAAATGAGGAGGTCTTTGATTTTGCTCACATTAGGATGAGGTTCTCCTCCTGTTCCTAATGGACTGTAGGGATACATAAGGACCGTTGTCAGAATCTCTTCCCTCATCTCATCTAAAATGAACGAGATCTTCGATTTTACTCATGTTAGAATGAGGTTCTCCTCATGTTCCTAACGGACTTAGGGCACATAAGGGCCGTTGTTAAGGCCTCCCCCCTCATCTCATCTAAAATGAATAAGGCTTTCGATTTTGCTCACGTTAGGATGAGATTCTTCTCCTATTCCTAACCGACTATAGGGGCATATAAAAGCCGTTGTCATGACTTCTTTCCTCATCTCGTCTAAAATGAATGAGGCCTTCGATTTTGCTCATGTTAGGATGAGGTTCTCCTCCTATTTCTAACGGGATGTAGGGGCATATAAGGGCTATTGTCAGAGCCTCTCCTCTCATCTCGTCTAAAATGAATGAGATCTTTGATTTTACTCACGTTAGGATGAGGTTCTCCTCCTATTCCTAACGGATTGTAGGGACACATAAGAATCATTGTCAGGGCCTCTCCCCTCATCTCGTCTAAAATGAACGAGATCTTCGATTTACCGAGATTAACATGGCCATTTTTGATTGCTTCTTTTCTGTCATTACATAGTTTTTGCACCAAGAAATAATAATGTTGAAATGGAGGAGTTTTATTGAAGAAAAATTACTGGTAGTACATTCTCAGATTTTTTGAATTTCAAGGTTGTAGGAGCGTTGTTCCTCCGAGCTCCTTCAGGTGATAAGTTTCAGACTGAACGACCTTCTCTATTTCATACGGACCTTCCTAATTTGGTGCGAGCTTTTTCTGGCTCTACGATTGAGAGATGGCGGCTCACTGAAGTACTAAGTCTTCCACTCTGAATATTTTACCTCTGACTCTGGAGTTATAGTATCGAGCCACCTTTCGTCTGTAGGCCGCCGTCCGAACCTGAGCTTTCTCTCTTTTTTCTTCCAACAGATCGAGGTTGACTCTGAGGTCCTATGAGTTATGCTGCGCATTGAAGGCCACGACCCATGCTGATGGAAGTTTAAGCTCGATTGGGATGACTGCCTCCATTCCAAAGGCTAAGACGAATGGTGTTTTCTCAGTCGGTAGCCTTTGAGTAGTTCAGTACTTCTAGAGAATGTGGTAAAGTTCGTCCATTCAGACCTCTTTTGCTTTATCGAGTCTTATTTTGATGCCTTGCAATAGGATCCGATTGGTCACCTCAGCTTCCTCATTTGCCTGTGGTTGAGCTACTGGTGTGAAATGATGGAAGATGTTTAGATCTTCACAGAACTCAGCGAATCTCATCCCAATGAACTATCGTCCATTATTTATTATGAGAGTTCAGGACAGACCAAACCGTCAGACGATTGACTTTCAGATAAAGTTCTATATCTTGATCTTGATAATTTTTGTTAGTGGTTCTGCTTCGACCCATTTGGTAAAGTAGTCGATCGCAACTTGGAGAAACTTTCATTGTCCAGATGTCCTTGGAAAAGGGCCAAGTATATCCATTCTCCACTGCGTAAATAGCCAAGGTGCGCTTAATGGAGTAAGTTCGAAGGCCAGCTATTTTTGTTGTTTGCATTTCTCTGACAGTGGTCATATTTCTTGACGTACTCCATAAATCATAGTACAAGTTTGACTAATAGTATCCTTACCGAAGTAATTTTTGTGACAGAAATCTGGCTCCTACATGACTTTCACAAATTTTCTCGTGCACTTTCCATAATGCGAAGTCGATTTTTGAAGATCGGAGACATCTCAGCAGTGGTAGCGAATATGATCTTTTATACAATTTATCCTCATACAAACATATCGAGAGGCTTGATTTCTAAGTCTTCGAGCTTCTTTCGGATCATGAGGAAGAACTTTCTCTTTAAGATAGGCAACTAATGGGTCAATCTAGCTCGGCTTGAGCCTCGTCTACAAAACGACCTGTGATTTCTCTGAGTTGGGTATTTTAGAGTTTTAAAAAATACTTCTTTTGATAGTTCGGCTGGGGCTGAAGTGGTCGATTTAGAGAGGAGATTGGCTCTTATATTTTCTACCCTCAAAATTTATCGAATCTCAAAATTGTCAAAGATCAGAGTCAAATTCTTTATTTTTTCAAGATATTTCATCATACTTTTCTTCCATGCTTCATAGTTGCCACTAACTTGGCTGACCACTAATTAAAAATCACTGTAGACTTGAAGCCAATCTACTTTTAACTTTCTTGCTATTTTTAATCCGATGATCAGCGCTTCATATTCGATCCTGTTATTAGTTATAGGAAATTCAAAGTATAGCGCATACTTGGCGATGACTCCCTCAGGGTTGACTAGGACTAACCCTGCACCTGCTCCAGTGGAGTTGGATGAACCATCCGCATAAAAGGCCCAAAAACTTTAAAAAGATCGGCACTTTCTTCAGAGAGGCTCAGCTGCAACTACGGGATGCCGATCTTATTCTATTCAAGCTCGGCTTCATCTGGAATGGTGCATTCAATTATGAAGTTAGCTAGTGCCTGAGCCTTGATTGTTGGCCGAGGTTGGTAGTTGATGTCGAACTCTATTAATTCAATAGTCCATTTTGCAATTCTTCCGAAAGCATCCATTTGATGAAGGATTATTTTGATCGGCTGGTTAGTGAGAAACGTTATAGCATGTCCCTAGAAGTAAGGTCGAAGTCTTCTTGCTGCAATCAGAAGAACATAAGTTAATTTTTTTAACTTTGTATTTTTGGTCTCGACATCCCTTAGGATCCAGCTTATGTAGTAGATTGATCGCCGTACTTTTGTCTCTTCTTTGATTAGGATTACCGCTAGCACCGCAGGAGAGACCGTGAGGTAGAGAAATAGCTCCTCTCCAGATTCGGATTTGGCTAGTAGGGGGGCGAGCCGAGGTAGTTCTTGAGCTCGTCAAACGTCTTTTGGTATTTCTGAGTCCAGTGAAAATCTTTCAATTTTTTGAGAATTTAGAAGAAGGGCATGCAGTATTCGACCGATCTAGAGACAAAACGATTCAAAGATGCCACCTTTTCGATCAAGGGCTGAACTTATTTGATGGATTTCAAAGCGATCATCTCCTGAATAGCTCGAATTTTTTTTGGATTGGCCTCGATCCCTCGTTTCAAGATCATGAATCTCAAAAATTTTTTTGAGGCTATCCCAAAGGCGCACTTGGTTGGGTTCAGCTTCATCTTGTATTTTCTGAGTGCATCGAAAGCCTCTTCAAGATTGACGACATGATTGACAGTCTTTTGACTTTTGGCTAGCATGTCGTCGACGTAAACCTCCATATTGTGGTCGATCTACTTTTTGAAGATTTTATTGACCAAGTATTGATAAGTCGCACCTACATTTTAAAGCCCAAAGGGTATGATCCTATAACAGTAAAGATCATGGTTAGTAATAAAAGCAGTCTTCTCCTCATCCTCTGGTGCCATCCGAATTTAGTTATAGCCAGAGAAGGCATCCATGAAGGTGAGGAGCTTGTAGCTTGAAGTTGCGTCAATCAGTTGGTCGATTCTGGATAAAGAATAGCTATCATTTGGGCAGATCTTATTAAGCTTCTTAAAGTCGATGCACATTCTCCACTTGTCATTGGCTTTCTTGATTAGGACCACATTAGAGACCCAAGTCGGATAGCTGACTTCTCGAATAAATTCGACATTGAGAAGTTTGTCAACTTCTTCTGCGATTATCTTCTGTCTTTCTAGTGCATGGCCTCAAACTCTTTCTTTCATTGGTCAATGCTTGGGGTCAATGGCCAATCAATGTTCCATAATCTCGACGTCAATCTCAGGCATATCTGTCGGAACCCAGGTGAAGACGTCAGCATTCCTTCGTAAGAAGGTGATGAGCTGCTCTTGAACTTCATCTTTCAGATTGGAGTCAATTTGCACCGTATGCTCTGCGTTTTCATTATTTAGGGGGATGGTCACAAGATCTTCTATGGGCTCGCCCTGCTCTTCGATAAAATCATCATGGATATCTAGCCCGTCAATAGGACAAGGGTCGGACTGTGCTTTCTTTCGCAGGACAATTGAGTAGCAGTGTCTTGTCAGAGCTTGATCTCTTCTAATCTCTTCAATTTCGTAACTTGTCAGAAATTTTATCTTTAAATAATAAGTGGACACCATAATTTGAAGTGCATTTAAATCAGGTCGGCCGAGAATTACGTTGTAAGCGGAGGAAGCTTTTACTATCAGAAAATTCACCTATGCTCTAGATTATTTTGGATATTGTCCGGCAACCATAGCTAGAGTCATTACACCTTCAACTGATACTGCAGCACCAGTGAAGTCTACTAGAGAGAGTCTATTGGTCCAAGTTGACTATTAGATTTTGACATTTTGAAGAAAGCATCATAAAATAAGATGTTAGCCAAACTTTCATTATCAATTAAGATGCGACGTATTTCATAATCTGCTATATTTAAAGAGATTACAACCGCATCATTGTACGAAAACTATACTCTCCGTGCATCTACCTCAGTGAAGATTATGGATTCTTCAGCCCTCCATCTTTTCACTGATCCTCCAGATCTGCTGGCCTCTTCTCATCGAAGTCCCCTAGAGATAGTATTGATAATGTCGAGAGGCGACTGATCTTCTTATTATTTTTTTCTTCTTGGTGGTTCAGGCTACGACAGTGCCCTCGGCCAATATTCTCTTGCTTCAGATCGACGTCTAAGAAATCGACCCAGCCGACCTCTCTTGATGAGCTCTTCGATCTTGTCTTGGAGCTGAATATATTCTTTAGTATCGTGATCGTGGTCACGATAGTAGAGACGGTATTTGCTCGGATTGTGCTTGTCAGGGTGAGTGCACATTCTTTCAATCCTCGATAGTTGCTCCTTAATCTCTATCAATACTTATATTTTTGGAACATTGAGGGGGGCGTAGTTGTGAAACCTTCTGGGGAGAGAACTTCTTCATGCCCTTCTGTTGGAGCTTCTTTGACGATGAGCTCGAGGAGGAGTTCGAGCTTGCTTGCGCTTGGGGGGAGTCCATGAGCACGGTCGAACTTTATTCGGCCCTCTATCAGCTGCGGATTTATTAGACTCATCCGCCTGCCGCTCTCCTATGGCCTCCTTGTCCTTCAACTTGAAGGTTTCTTTCACTCGGACATATCCTTCAGCCCAAGCTAGCAGATCGATAAAGTTTCTGAGGTACTTCTTCTCCAGAGAGAATAATAAATCATTCTTCTAAAGGCCACTCTTGAGTGCGGCCATTGCAATAGATTGATCCAGATGTAGCAACAGTAAATCGGATGACATAAGCCTAGATAGATTCTTCCTCCTTCTGCTTGATATTCATCAAAAAAATCCAAACCTCAGTGCAGATGTCGGCTGCTGAGCCATAAACTGATGATTCATCTGATCAAAGAAGAAGATCTTACCCAACTTCAACACCGAGTATCAGTTTCTTACTGCTTCTTTTAAGGTAGATGAGAAATTTTGGCATAAGATGGCATCTGATCCGTCATGGAGCAGCATCATGATCCGAAAGGCCTTCAGATGATCGATCGAATCAGATGTTCCATCGTAGCTTTCGAATTGAAAAAGCTTGAAATTTGATGGAATGGGCTCTTGCATAATTCGGAAAGAAAAAGGAAGATCGGTGCGGACATCGCCATGGTGAGTCGGGACGACATGGCGGAGTTTCTCAATCCGTCGGTCCATCTTCTATAATTTTTGATCGAGGATGTCATCTCGATCGTAGATCTTGGAAGGCTTTCGGTTGTAGATGAGAAAGATCTCATTCAGAAAAGAATCATGATCTGAATAAGGATCCTCTACTCTCTATTTTTTCTTTTCAGAGGCGATGGGTATGCTAGCCCAAGTGCTCCTCCTTGGGATCAGTTTCTGACATTCTGATGGTGGATTTTTCAATAGAATCGCCATCAGAGATTGCCGCATGGTCTGCACCATTTCGGTAAGACCCTGAACCTGCTGCATCAGCAAATCAAACTGCTCCGAATCTGGTTAATTCTGTCGGAGCCCTTCCTCTAGCGCTAATTCTATTGGTACAGAATTTGGTTGATGTCGGATCGAGCTAAAGTTGAAAAAAAAGAGATCACCGTTGGTGACCGACCTACAAAATAAAGTTTCGTTCGAAGTCGATGGTTGTGACTTCAGTACGACCCTCCGACGATTAAGTCAGCTCTTCTGACCAACAGAAATAGAATACTTAGGCAAAAATTCAGCAGAGTTTTAAGAAGGAGAAGAGAGCTTAGAGAAAACGTATATGGAGGATCCCTTTTATAGACGGAGTCCGGAGCATATTGATAGTGACAATCATAACCGTTCGATCATGGATCGCTCGGAGCTACGTAAAATTTATTATGGAGAGAGGTGTCGCTCGTAATAAACTGATAATAATAGTCGTAACCGTCCGATAGTGGGGTTGCTTGTAGCAGACTGATAAATGATAGTTGTAACCATCCGATAGTAGGATCGTCTGTAGCAGACTGATAAATGATAGTCATAACCGTCCGGTAGTGGGGTCACCTGTTCGTTGAGATTTAATAGTCGAAGTCCAGAGGAAGCAGGCGTTGGTTGGTGAAGAGCTTTGACATATATCAATTCCAAAGGAGTTTGGACTTTTAAAGGAAATATGGCTAAAGAGGATCATCAGGGAGGAATACTACTTAAAATCTGGAAGTAATCTATTGGAGG
Organism: Cocos nucifera; assembly: GCA_006176705.1. Taxonomy (NCBI): domain Eukaryota; kingdom Viridiplantae; phylum Streptophyta; class Magnoliopsida; order Arecales; family Arecaceae; genus Cocos; species Cocos nucifera. The sequence goes on from QRFJ01001037.1 coordinate 813,960, forward strand.
AATCCAGATAAAGTTCGACTGATGGAGAAATCCAGAAGGAGTCTGACTGGTGGAGAAATCCAACTGAAGGAGAAGTCCAAAAGAAGTTCAGCTTCTAGAAAAATTTAACTGAAGGAGAAGTCCGAAAGAAGTTTGACTCCTGAAGAAATTTGACTGAAGAAAAAATCTGGAAGGAGTTCGGTTCCTGTAGGAATCCGACTGAAGGAGAGGTCTAGAAGGAGTTCGGCTCCTAGAGGTGTCCGAAAGGAGTTCAATTTCTGGAGGTGTCTGGAAGAAGCTCGACCGCTTGAGGAGTCCAAGAAGGGTTCGACCGTTGGAGAGAAAATTTTTATTCGAAGCTCTTCCATGATTATCAGTTACATTAGGCTAAGCATCAGACTGAACTTCTACGGAAATAAAATTTATCCCCAACAGTATCTATACATTCTCTCATAGAGAAAGTTACTGAGTTTTCTCTATATGTATCTTGAGTATTAATGTCGGAGAGCCTGTTCGTATGGTTTCTCCTTGAATCCCTATTTAAGGGTATGCTCATTTAGAAAATTGTGTGAAAAACTTGTTTTAACTTTTTTGAAAAACTAACAAATTTAGAAATTATTTTCTTAAATCAATAAACTTAATAAATTTTGCTATCATATTTCTATATTTTTTACTGTCCAATGATTAATTGAAGATGCTTGGAGATGCATGATCTTGTGCAATCGTGTAAGTTCAAGTGATAGGATATGATTCCACATCTTGAGGTGTGATTGGGGTCTAAATGATGGATCTGCAACTATCTCTCATCCAATAATTTTCTCTTATGATACTTTTAGAATAGAAAAATTATATTCTATGCCTTGTGCACTAATATGGCCATCACCGCATCACTCTAATCATCATCGAGACATATTCTTATGGGCCAATCACCAAGACGAGTATACGATGAATGTGATCAATAGAAATATATCTCGATGATTGGCATAGTGCATGGCTACCTGATGCATGCAGTGTAGAATATATCATCTCTCCCAAGAATGACTGTTCAAGTAATAGAAGATTTTTGTAAAATCTAGAAGGGGAAGATTACTGTTCCTAAACTTAACCGGTGTTCTTCCGGCAAGGCTATTCTCTTTCCCATTTCCACAGTTCAGATAAATATCAGCGACAGACTGAAGCATCCAACAAAACAAGCGCCTTTAAAGCAGAGGATATCAGACCGCAAGACAGCAAACCAACGCCCCCCACCCCCCCGCGCCTTGGCCGCATGGAAAAAACACGGTGGGCTCCTTCCGTACCATAACACCCTCTCGCAGCTCTCGCCACTTCGCCTACCCTTCTCAACTCTCCTATATCTCCTCTCGCTTCGCTCTCTCCCTCTCTCCCCTGTTCTTCCCTTCTCTCCGAAAAGGATCGAATTTTTAGGAGGGAGAGACAGAGGTGGGGATGTTGATCGGCCTTTCCAAATTCTCCGACGTCTGCCCGACCTTGTTCCGCCTCACCATGTCCATCGCTGACACCTGGCCCTTCTTCTAATACTCTCTTTCCCTTCCCCTCCTACAGATCATTCCATAAAAAAGAAACCTTTATTCCTCTAGCCATGAAGAAATTGAGAGGTTTTAGGCTGCGAGGTAAGCTAGTGCGAATTTGGAGATGGGCCTTTTGGAGACGCTCTTGCAAAGGTTACCTTCGCCTCTCCCCTACCGCTTCTCCTCCCTCATCCCAGCTCCAACTTCACCTCATAAAGGCCGCGCCTTTGACGGCGAAGCTCCGCCACTGGGGCCGCTGCCTTGCCCGCGGGATCGGCGGCGGCGGTGGTGGTGACCGGACGGAACGGGAAGCGGCGGCGATGCAGCTGCTACAGGGCGGTGGAGGAAGGGAGCCTCCACTGCCACCGCCGCCGCCTCCACCGAAGGGGCACCTGGCCGTGTACGTGAGCGGTGGGAGGAAGGGGAAGGAGGCAGCGCCGCCACGGCGGTTCGTGGTGCCGGTGATCGACTTCAACCACCCGCTCTTCGTGGAGTTGTTGAGGGAGGCGGAGGAGGAGTTCGGGTTCGACCACCCCGGCGGCATCACGATCCCCTGTCCCGTCTCCCGGTTCGAGCGCGTCCGGACAAGTATCGCCGCCGACCTCGCCCGGACGGGGTTAAGGGTAAGGCGGTCCTGAGCCGCCACGTAGACGTTAGACATGACGGCCTTGGTGATGCCATTTTGATGTGCTACTTTTTCTTTTTTATTTTTTAATTAAAAAAACTACGTTGATCACATGGATGTGATGATTTGTTAGTGATATTTTGAAGTATAGATCTGCTCGCTGTTGTCCTTAGATTTTAGCTCTTGAAGATTTTATGTTTCAATTTAAAAAAAAATAATTATTTTTTTTATAAAAAAAAATATGAGATTTTTAAAAAATTATATATATATATATATATATATATATATATATATATATATATTAAAATAAAAGTTTTTAATCTTTATCTGCCATATATCATCTCTTCATCCATCACATCTCTTTATGAGTTTTTTAATTTAATTCTTACAAAAATAAATATTACATAAAAATTCTTATAAATTATATTTTATAATTTATTTTGATTATATATATGGGTTAAAAAAAAAGAAGAAGGAGAAAGTCAAGAAAAAATAGCCATTGCCTTCAAAGCAAATAAAGAAAAAAAATCCACACAATGCATGGATTAATATGCTAGTTATTATAAGGCCAATAAGAATTGCCATATGGCAATTTAATCCATCCTTCAGGTACACGAGTCATCTTGATTTTCATGGGATGGTTTTATCTAATCCATAATAAATCTAGCATGGATGTGGATGGACAATAGTAAGATTCTCTCTAGATTTGATCTATATATATATGTAACTCTTTAAAAATCTCAAACATATTTTTCATCCCAATTGCTACACTTGTGCGAAAGATTGAACATGTAAAAAGTTACATGCTATGATGCTTTATTATTCATTATTTTTAGTTGATTGTTTTCTTAATTTAAAAGATATTTGACTTCTAAAAAAATAATATTTTTATTTATTATATTTCTATTGTTATTGAAAATTTAATTTGTATTGTTCTATATCTTGGGTATTTATTTGGTTTAATATTATGTGAAGGGTTAAAATTTATTTTTATACTCTTTTAAATTTTATTTAATTTGTATAAAAAATTGATTTTTATAGTTTTATTTGATCTAGTCCACTCAATCTGCTCAGTTTAAATCTATTCGCCTCATCTTATCTTGAGATGAGTACAAGATAGAGATGACAATGGCATACCCAACTTATACTAATATGTAATATGAAAAAATTGATTTTTTCATCCCTAACTACATGTAATATGAATTTTCCTAGCTACTACTTGCCTTTTGAGTAATAGAGCTTTGACCTTATAATCACGTAATGTATAATGCATGGAAAATGAATTATAGTTAAAAAAATAACTCTAGAATGAAATAAGATATAGAAATATGACAACATAGATAAACATGTATGCGAAGATTGCCTACCTATTTGAATCATATCTCACCTCATAAATGCTCGGCTTTTCTTGAGTTAGATGTAGCATTCATCTTAAAAGAAGATTATTTATGGTTCACGTGGTCTACTCGGTCCACATATTTATGTTTTCTAGTAGCATTTTATAAGTATCATGTAATTTTAAAAAAAAAAAAATCTTACACATGCATAGGCTAGAGATAGCAAAATTTTGAAGCTATAGTTGATCTAGAGAATTCAAAAATTTTGAGGCTATAGTTGATCTAGAGAATTCAAACCCCATCTTAATAATTTAAAAGGTAGGCATGAGTAAGCATTATGCGGATAAGATTAAAGTATTAGAATAGATAGAATCACATAACCTAACTTGGACTTAACAAGATTCAAGAATGACAATTTGATTAAGTATGGAAGAATAGACTGAAAGATTAGGACTCAATTGGAGAATGTGCAGGTGTAGGTCAAAGGATGTTAATTTTATTTGAAAAGGATTTGGTTTGCGATGATGCTATATATGAAGCACATGGAATTATGGGGCAATCTTCTACAATTGCTGAAGATCATGATGATATGGTTAGTACAAGAGTTAGTAGTTATTTTATAGTCATTATGCATATCAATAAGTGGATATACTCTAAGTAGAGGATTCTTCGATACATCAATGAATTCATTTTATCTTTAATTATCTTTTGTTTATCTTTATTTTTTCTTGCTTATAGTTTACTAGTAGGACTTTACCTTTAAGTGTTAACAGCAATAATGGATCATTTCAATCATAGCCTCAGCTACACTCTATCATATTAAAAAATATCTTTCAAAATCAATCATCAGCTTGTGGATGGTTGAACTCATCTTATGAATATAAATAATTTATTATAAATAAAATATTTATTTTAGCTTTTTCATCATAAATATATATCTTTTTTTTAAATCTTCTGTACTGTGATAAAGTCCTTAGGACTATTTAAAATTAATAAAGAGAAGATTTATTATTTAGTTCTTAAATTAGTTTACGATTAAATGATACATTATTACTTAGGATGACAATGTTTATCAAGTGTAGATCATTGTATGCCATATGGGTTGATTATCCTCTTAACCAAGGAGTGTGGAGATACTAGTATGGTATGCAAGTGAGATATATTGGTACATCGTTACTGAATGTGATCAATTTTAGAGTATTTTATGATCAATAATTACTTCGATGGGATATGAGTATAAGTGTTTCTTGGACCTGCGATCACCATGATGACTTATAAGCAATTCATTACGCTTTGATATTGAACTAACTGAATTTCTAATTTACCGATGGAAGATTTTTAGGCACAGTCAAGTACCTATGAAGTCAGTGAGTGGTCAAGATGGGATTGACCACTCTTGATTTCAGGAGCTGTGATTGAATTGTATTTTCAATTAAGCAAATTTTTGGCCAGAATAGTTTTTGTGAGGAGTCACATGACTAATTCTTTGAAACATATTATGGATGTATTAATCTAGGGTTGACAATTTAACCCTAAGTCATCTTAGACATAGAGGTCAAAGAGATGAATTATATGATAATCATATTTACATGGATTCTAGAATATTACTTTATATACATTCGATCTATCCGACCATCAGATACTGATAAGAACCATAAATATACAAATAAAAATATTAATTTATGAATTAATTTATTTTTATTTTTAAAAATTAATATTTTTATTTATTTTTTTAAAAATAATATTCATAAATAAAAAGAGCTTATTTTTTTATTATAATAAAATAAATTTGAAGCAAATTTGAATTAAAATGGATATAATATGAATTTTTTTAAAAAATAAAAAATAAATAAATCGATCGATTTGCCTGGCTGGTTCACCCACAAAATCGGCCCAGTGCCCCAGCCAAACAAAATCGACCTACCCACTAGCCTGTTGACCCAATGCAAAGCCCAGTCTGCAAAGCCCAGCCTGTAGCCCAGCTCCCCCTTAGGCCTAACATCAAGCTGACGTCAAATACCACACAGTCCATGATGGACCGCTATAGTATTCGATCCATCGTGGACCCTTAATAGGTCTATCATGAAAGATCGCGATGCACATGATATTCTGGTAATTTCACTTGGCATGTCAGGCGCTGATTGGCCCAGGTTTTCAATGCGTTCGATTCATGGCGGTCCATAGGAATAGTAAAGCACGATCTAATGGTCCTGATTATTATTGGTCAAGATCCGATGATTGTGGCCAAAATTTTTCTATGTTGATTAAGAATCCAGACTCCTTTACACCATCCAATGGTCCTGAATGGTGTAGAGCTTCATCCAATTGCCAGATCTTCTCTAGATTATGATATAATGGCTAACAAATGTCCTTGAGTTGATTCAAACACCAGGAGCTCCATCTGACGGTCAAAAATCCTCCATCATACACGATTGGATGGCTGAATTTCAATTTGATAGGATTTAAGCTTTAAACAAGAGTTTTTTTATAGAAATTTTTGGACCGTTTGATCTAGATTTGACTGCTAGAAGACCCAGATTCTATTTAATACGATCCTAGCAGTCTTTTAATTCAATTTTTACTCAGATTTTTTTCATAGATGTCGATCAACACTTTGCCTCAGTCCCATATTGCCTGGCAGTAAAGAATCCTCCTCTTCAACACTTATAAAAAGGAACTTAGTTCAATAGAATCAAGTATCTTCGATCAAGAGAAGGTGATGGTATAGGGTAGAGCCATGCTTTGGAATAATAATTGCTTCGAGATAGACGATGCTGAGAGGAAGAGCTAGCCTTCTACACCATCTCAATGCTAATGCTGATCCAAGATCAAGATCACTTGCTTCTAGTCTTTATTTATTTTTTTGTATTTAAATTCTAAACTTTAAATTAATATAAATTTTATTTTTTTGCTATTTAAATTTCAACTCTTTATTTTCAATTATAAATTTAATTTCTACTCTTTAATTTTATTACTCTTTATTTTTATTGTAAGTAATTGCTAGAATCTAAATAGTAGATCTTAGTACCAAATTTATTTTTCCACATCGTTTAATTTTTATTTTTTATTTATAATTTTATTTTTTGATTTTAATTTTTTTAATTTTTTTATAAAATCAAAGTACTACCTTTTTTATGGTTTCGATCCGATTCACTATTTTTTATATATTTTTAATTATTTTAAAAAATTAAAATTAAATTGATATATAAATACGATGTCTTAACGATAATATCACGTTCTTATCAAAGTTTTTGATAGTCACTTCGATTGATATAGAAATTTATTTCTATACTACCAGCTTAGATTCAAACTTATGAAGTTATACATATTAAAGATTTCAATTTGATCGAATGGTTGATCGATGATTATGAATTATTTTAGAATCAAACAATCAATACGATTGATATTTGATCTAGTGCAAGTATTGTAGGAGGATTAATTGGCAATCAGATTGCTAATTGGCTCAATCTAATTAAGCATTAGAGCTGAGATCGAGTCTAATTGAATAAGATTTAATTAAGTTTGGTTTGAACTTGATTAGGTCAAGTTCAATTGATTTATAGGATAAGCCAATTTTAAGAAAGATTAATTTTTTATTCAATTAAAACTTGTGTACATCTAATTTTTAATTTAATTAGAATTTAAATTAGAATTAAATATAATTTAATCTGATTTAAATAGATTTCTAGTTGGACTAAAACCATCCTTAATTAGGTTGTACGAATCTTAATTTAATTAGATTTAAAATATGGTTTGACCAATGAAAATATGAGAGCCTAGTTTGGTTGGGACTCTCTTCCTTGTGCCAACTCATATCTTACGCTAACTCCCATCACGCCCATGCCCCTTTCTCAGATTTGTTTTTTGTGTGCTTTCTCATGCACACAAAGAGCCTCATGCGCCTCCTTTGACTATGTTTAGAAATTAGTTTTGACTAGGTCAAATCAAGCAAGTTATTTTGACCTAGGATACTAATTGATAGAGTTTGTGAATCCACAAACTCTATCCAACCTATGTGCCATTTAAATCAGATATGATTTGATTTTTTTGGTGAATAAAGAAAAAGTTTTGTGTGCCATTTTTAGGTATTCCGCATCCTAAAAAAGGAGGCATCCAAGAGTTGGACATCCCCGACACTTATCTTTTTTGGATATTCCTTTTCTAGGTATTTGACCTAAAGAAGGACTCTACCTTATCTCCGTATTTAAGAGGGCTTTGGTCATGAAATTTTTATAGATTATTCATCGTGAGATAGTGATTTTGGGCGTGGGAATTATGGGTGCAAACTCCTCTTGGGGATGGGGTTTCATTAGGACAAAGTGTTTATGTGTCCTATTATGAGAGAAAAGAAAAAAAGAAGTTCTTCTTTAGGGTTTCTGTTATTCTTCTTTCATATTCTTTTGAGTATTTTGTGAAGAAGAAGACCTCTCTCAAGTCCTCCTTTGAGTCTTCATTCCTTGGAAGGTTTAAGAGAAAAGATAAAAGATCAAAGATCAACTATCAAAGAAGGATCTGTAAGGTATTAGCACGCTGCATAGATTTTCGATCATCGGACTTTCGATCAGATTAAAGCTTCATGTGAATAATCCATAGAGGCTAGATAATTATGAGGCTTGAAGCAACAACCTCAACCTTAAAAATAGCAAGTAGTGTTCTCGACCCGTGATAAGGTATAGGATACAATCTCTATATTTGTTTAGATTAGATTTAGATTTGATTGGTATTGATATGATTAATATCTTTTATCTCAAGTTATTTAATTTTTAGATTTAATACATGCATTACCATGTCATAAGATCCTAGATCTAGAAGTTTTTGCATCCTTTAATTGATTAATTTGATCGCTATGCTTATTTTTGAAAAAGTTTCAAAATAGGTACATGTAATCCTAGATATTTTCTTATATCCTACTCTACTCATCTTTTTTTAAATGAGCAATGTGATGAAACAATGGTCCTTAAAGGTCAAGATACTTGAACCTATGCTATTTTCATCATCTTCCTTCATTCATCCTATTTCTAGTTGATCCAATACCAACCACTAGCTTATGATCCCATCTTGAGGGAAAGCATATTTCTTTTTTTTTTTTAAGGCAAAAGAGGTTGAAGTAAGTTACTTCCCCCTCGATATTTATATTTAAGAAGAAGGTTCACGTGCAAAATTGTAGGAGTTAGATAAGAAAGTACAAGTATTTCCTCTCTGTATTCCACATATCTCAACTAGTACATAAGATACATCCCAAATTCTCTAATGTGCCAAAGGTCCCTAGTGAAGTTACCTCTCTTGGAAAAATTGGTTGGTATGTACCTTGACTTGATGTCACATCAAGTGCTTAAGAATCAAAAGTTAGTTGATATGGCATAGGTGATAGAAGGCTTCATCTTATTAAGAGATATGCAACCCGGTGAAACCCACGATGTGTTAGAAATTGTATCCCAAAGCCAATCGTCAGCCTGTTGATAATTGAGCTAATTTATGAAATTATATATAAATTATTAATTAAATAAAAATTATTTTAACTTTTTTATCATAAATTTTTTATCTTCTAACGAACTCCTGTTTGTTATGATGAAATTCTTAGAACTATTTAGAATCGATAAAGAAGAATTTATCATTTAGTCTTTAAATATATTCATGATCAAATGATACATTGTTATCAAGGACGATAATATTCATCGAGTATGGATCGGTGTATGCCATATAAGTTGGTTGTTCTCTTAACCAAAGAGTATGGAGACATTGGTATGACATGCAGGTGAGATATGGGGTACATCTGTATTGAACGTGACTAACTTTAGAACTTTTCTGCTATCAAGAATTATTCTGATGGAATATAAACATAAGTATCCCTCCGATCTGAGATCATCATGGTGACTTCTAAGCAATTTACTGTACTTTGATGCCAGACTACTTAAATTTTTAATTCAGTGATGAAAGATTTTGGATACAATCAAGCACTTGAGGAATCGATGTGTGAGTCAAGATGGGATTGACCACTCCTGAACTCAGAAGCTGTATTCAAAAGTATTTTAATTTAGCAAAGTCTTGACTAGGGTAGTCATTATGAGGGGTCATAGGATTAATTACTTTGAGACATGATTTGGATGCATCTTCTAGGATTGACAGTTAAACCTTAAATCATCATATGCACAGAGATTAAAGAGATGAATTATGCAGTAACCATATTCATGTAGGTTCTGAATGTTATGATTGCACTATTCGGTCTATCTGGATGTTGGGTACCATTGCTAGATGTTCACTTTGATTAGTACAGAAAATTGATTCCTATGCTACCAACTTAGGTTCGAATCTATAGGATCACACACACTAGAGATTTCTATCCTATCTAATAGTCGGTCAAGAGAAGATTGACTATTGATTTGATCACTAATTAACTTAATTTGATTGAGTGATTATTCTTGGATCAAGATCAATTGAATTGGATTCATTTGGATTTGACCCGATTAGGTTATGAGATGATCTAATCATCAAGAAGGTTTGATCCTTGATTTAATCAGAGATTTGACTTGATTAATTTTTAATTTAATTAGAATTTAACTAAGCCTAATTAAATCTAAATAAGTTGGATTTAATCTGATCTAATTGGGCCTAACCAATTTCGATTAGATTGATTCATTTGGATGATAAATAAGAGACTAGTTTGACTAGTCTTCCCATGCACCACATCATCAATATTTGCTCCATCTTTTCTCCATAAGAAAGAGATTTCTCATGATGATTTCAACGCAAGGGAGGGCGCATGTTCCCCCTTCTCACATGTCTTAAAGATTGGCCTGATCTAGTTACAAATTCAATTCAAATGGAATTTGAGTTTGAATAGGTAACCCATTGATCTAAGCCAATCCCACATGTCTCCCATGTTTATGCACATCTATAAAATAATTGATTTTATGGATGTGCATAAGAAATAGAAAAAAGGAGTGAGAGAATGTAAAAGAAAAGAGAAGAGAAAGTCTCTTCTCAGTGTGCGTGAGGAAAAACCAGGCGCAAGATATTTGGATGAGTGCATACCCTAGGATCTCTACCTAGATTTGGGATTCCAGATTGTGAATTATAAGGGTTGTGGTTTCACAAAACTAGTGGAAGACCTCCTCTTCATCATCTTCTATGTTCTTCAAAATTCAGAGCGTCCGAAGACCCTGTGAACAAGATCAAAGAAGTTTAATCTACATCAGCCATTGAAGACTTCTATTCGAGCTAGCACTCGGAAGAAGTTGATTGGGATCTAGGCCTCGTGTGGATTACTCATGAAGGCCAGACACGTGTGTGGTTGCATTGTAGTGATCAAATTTACATCGAGGAGATTAGATTATGAAGATCATCTATCCGTGAAAAGGTAACATGTTCTAAACACGTTGAAACAGTAAAATAGTTTTACTGCACTTGCTATTTTATTTTTCAGATATGCATGCATATATGATACATTAGATTTAGATTGTATAGTATTTTTAGATTAGATCTATAGTTTTTATTATTAATTTGATTAATAATAGTTTTTACTGCATATGACTTTTGAAAAAGTTTTCAAAAGTTGAGCAAAATATCCTGCGCGTTCCCTTCAATTGGTATCAGAGCGATAGATTCTTTGATATATCATATATACATATTTTAAATTATTTTTAGATTAAATCTAAATAATAATCTGATCTAAAAAATAAAAATAATAATTGCACAGACTGTAGGTTGTCCTGCTGTAAAGTTTATCCCTTACAGTGGAGAGATTATCCTGGTACATTGCAACCTACAATACTGATCATAAAAATTTTTAAATTAGATCTAATAATTTTTTTTATGATATGTTTGAACATGTTTAATCTAAATTTTATCATGAAAAGTGTTTAGATTAGATCTAAATAGTTTCATGATTTTTATATAGAGTACATAGATTTAGATTAAACATGAACAGGATCTTAGGAAGGTTCTGTTCGTCGGTCAAGCCGGTTTACTTAGGAATCGAGCCAGCTCGATCAGCATGTCAATCATGATATGCTTTCTAGATTGATGCTCCAGCCAACTTGGTTAGGAATCGAACCGGCTCGGCCTCAATTCAGGCCAACTTGGATGTGATTCGAGCTTGCTCGATGAGAATATTAGGCTTCTGACTTTTTGCCCGAGTTGGTTGTCTTAGAAATCAAGTCAGCTCGACTTTTATTCGGGTCAGGTCGGATGGGATCCGAGCCAGCCCAACTAAAAAATAAGCTAAAGATCTAAATTGATTGATTTTATGTGATCTAACCTACATCTAGTGCTTGTTTATGAAATAAGTCAATCCATTTTTGAAATGAATCGACCTATTTATTAAAATAGTGCTAGAATGTAGAGAACCTTTCAAAATTTAAAAAATATTTTTAAAATATCGAATCCCATCCCTCAGCCTTAAACTTAATTGAGAATTAAGCATGATTAATAAGGGTCTAGAATTATGAATTAAAGATCCTAAGATATTGATCATAAAAAATATGGGTTATCAGGTTAGTTGAATTAGATCCATTAATTAGATTAGACCTAAGGTTAGTTAAAGAATATACTAAATTAGAGTAATTGATCAAATCTAATCAAATAGTTATAGTTGGTCAAGTCCATGCCTTTAACAAGAAATAAATAGACTTGATTCGTGGCTACGCGGTCGAACCTAAAATTGCTAGGTTGGTCAAAATTGAAACTAATGAATCGGATAGTATCTAAGGTAAGTCTGACAGCTCAGGAGCTACTTGCACTGATTTAGTTTTTGATGAGTTAATGGCATATTCTTTCCACTGATCTTACTTATCTGGCCATCTTGGTGAATTAAATTTTGATTAGACCACTTGATGATTTGGACTCACCCATGTTAATTAGGTAAATCAGTTTGACTGATTTAGGTGCTTCTAATGCCGACTTTAATTAGGTTCTTATTGATCTGACTTAGTGAAGTTAGTGGGAGGATCCAAATTGGCTAGTTAATTCTTCTTAAAATTAGTTAATAAATTTTTTTTAAAATTATTAGATTTTTAAAATAATAAAGTTATGATCATAACTAAGTCATAGTCTCTCATTAAATTGAGTGATAATGTGTCCATTAGTTTAATAATCATTGAAGGTCCAAAGACCTGATTCTTATTGACTAATAGAATTATCATTCATAATATGATAATTTGGTCGTGTCTTTCTTATGGTAGTTAGGTTGGTCGACCAAAATCGAGCTTGATCATTCGTTGGTCTGATGCACCATATGTGATCATGTTAATGGTTGGACCTAACTAAATCTTTTCAGTAGAGATCAAAGCCTACTGATTAGACTTTTGGAGCAAAAATTAAATTACTAAAAATTATTTGACGAAATAATTAGTTATGAACCTATCCATAGGTGCACATGGATTGACCAACTAAAGTTGGGCTTATGTGTAGTCTATGTGAATTCTAGTATCCACTAAGAAATTAAGGATAATTTCTTGAATTGAAGGTAAAGGCTATTGATTCGAACAAAATAGTGAAAGAATCTTTAGACTAAAGTTCAAGTCTCTAGAGTAAATAATTCATATACTAATTAGGTCTATGATTTTTTTTTTATATAGAAATGGCCACTATCCTATCGCTTCGAATATTGTTGGATAATGACAAACTTATAGAACCCAACTTCGATAACTAGTATCGAAAGTTAAAGATCATCCTGGAGCATGAACGGATCTTATATATATTGACTGATTTGGCACCTAAGGAGTCAGCCTTGAACGCTATTAAGATGGTGAGAGACACTTACTAGAAGTGGCTCAATGATCGTACTATAATTCGGTGCATTATGCTGATGGCAATAAATGATGAGTTTAGCTGCATGTTTAAAAATGCACAGTCCGAGGAGATGCTTCAAATGTTGAATGACTCCTTTGGCATGCTTGATGATGTTGAAAGGCATAAGACTAGTTGTGCCATTTTCAATGCTTGTATGAGGGATGGAGCATCAGTGATCGAGTTGATTGAATGCCCAAGTAAGCTGGATTTTTTCCTGCATGAGCAGCTCGAAAAAGATGCGATTTAAATTTATTACCCAAGTCCTTTCTTCCTTTTCTTACTCATTTTAGAATAACAAAATCTGTAGTAAACTATCATGGATTATTGAGATTGCTGCAGAACTTTGAGAAGGATCATCAGCTCCAAAAGAGGTCGGTGAATATTATGGGAGGATCTTCTTTTAGTCGACCCTTTGAGAAAGAGAAGAAGAATAAAAAGAAGAAGAGCAAGAAGATGCAGCCGCATACTGGGACATCTGCACAGGATCAGACCAAGAAGTGCAAGCCTGACCAGAGCTAAGCGGAGTGCTTCTTTTGCAAGAAGCAGGGATATTGGAAGAAGAACTATCCTCAGTATATTGCCATCCTAGAATCGAATAGACCGAGAAAGCAAGTAGTTGCTGTGCAAGATAATTATATGATAACACCTTACAACTTTTTAATTTATGATACTACTGTTTGAGTATTAGATATCGAAAGTTCTTATCATATTTATAATTTGATGCAGGATTTACAGATCAGTAGGAGATTTGGTGAAGGCTAGAGATTCCTGAATGTTGGAGATGGAAGACAAGTTCTAGTTCTAGCTTTAGGAGTCATGAATCTTGTAATCAATTCTCATAGAGTTATTCTTAGTGATTGTTATTTTTGTCCAAGTTTTTTATTGAATATAATTTCTGTAGGCCTTTTGGCCAAGAACAGTTATCAGTTTTCAATAAAAGTAAATTTTTGTGATATCATTTTGAATGGTGTTATAGTTTATATTAGATAATTGAATAACAAAATTTATCTATTATCACGGCCTATTAACGTAGTCCAAATCTTTGATAAATGTTCTAGAATAGATGATGTGTCAGATGTCTACCTTTGATATTGTAGATTAGGTCATATCAATAAGAACAGAATAAATAGGTTGGCTCAAGAAGAAATTTTTGAAATCAGTGATTGTAAATCACTATCGATATGTGAGTCTTGTCTTCTTGGAAAGATGATCAAGTTATCTTTTATTAGAAAGGATGAACGTGCTAGTGAACTTCTGAGTCTAGTATATACTGATGTATGTGGACTCATGAGTACAAATGCTAGAAGTGAATATTTCTACTTCATAACCTTCATAGATAAACTATCGATGTATGGATATGTCTATTTAATGAAGCATAAGTCGGAGTCGTTTGAAATGTCTAAACTATTCCATAATGAAGTAGAAAAGCAAACTGAAAAGAGTACTAAACTCTTTGGTCTGACCGAGAGGGTGAGTATCTTTTCAGTGAATTTCTGACATATCTTGAAGAGAATGAAATTCTCTTCTAATGGACTCCTCCTGAAATACTATAGCATAATGATGTGTCCAAAAGAAGGAATCAGATCCTATTAGACATGGTTCGATCTATGATGAAATTTATCGATCTGTCGATCTTTTTTTGGAGATATGCACTCGAGTCAACTTGTTATATTATGAATAGAATTTCGAGTAAGTCTGTTTCTAAAATGCCATATAAGAGGTGGATAGGACGTAAACCAGTACTCTCGCATCTTAGGATTTGGGAGTGTCCAACTTATGTCAAATATTTAGTAACAGACAAGCTCGGACCTAGGTTTGATAAGTGTAGCTTTATAGGATACCCAAAAGAGATCAAAAGATATTACTTCTACCTAGCTAATGAATAAAAAATGTTTGTCAGCCTTAAGACAATCTTTTTAGAAAAAGAGTTTCTTGGTGAATGGACTAATGCCTCTAAGGACGAACTTGAGAAAGTTTGATAGGTGGAAGAACCGATACAAGTAGCTGAACCTAAACTAGATTTGATTCGATCAGATTCAGAGCCTACTAAACCTGCACCCTTAAGGCAATTTGGTAGAATACCACATCAGTCAGATAGATACTATAGTTTTTTTATCTGAAATGGAGATCCTGTCAAACTTGATGAGAATGATAAGGATTCGATCATCTACATGAATGCAATACAGAGATCCGACTCTAAAAAATGGCTTGAGACCATGAGATCTGAAATAGAGTTCATGAAGATCAACGATGTATGGACATTGGTTGACCCACCCGAAGGAATAAAATCCATAGGAAGTAAGTGGATCTTCAAAAAAAAAAGGTGCAGACGAAAAGGTGAAGACCTATAAAGCTCATCTGATTGTCAAGGGATATCATCAACATTATGGTATTGACTATGATGAGATATTTTTTTCTATGACAATGCTCAAGTTCATTCGGATCATGCTTGCGATCGCTATGCATCTGAACTATGAAATCTGGCAAATAAATGTGAAAATAGCTTTTCTAAATGAAGAGCTAGATAAAGAGGTGTATATGATACAACTTGAAGGTTTCACATCTATAGATAAGTCTAAGATGTGCAAGCTTCAAAGATCCATTTATGGATTGAAGCAAGCATCTCGGAGTTGGAACATACATTTTAATAGGATGATCAAGACGTATGGCTTTGTTAAGAACGAAGAAGAGCCCTACATATATAAGTGGGCTAATGGTCCAGCAATTGTATTTCTTCTTCTATATGTGGATGATATTCTCTTGATTGAGAAAGATGTCCCTATATTATAAGGAATAAAAATCTAGTTGTCGTCATAGTTCTCCATGAAAGATCTAGAAGAAGCTTTCTACATCTTAGGGATGAAGATCTATAGAGATAGATCTAAAGTTTTGCTTGGATTATCCTAGTTTACGTACATTGACACTGTGCTGAAGAGGTTCAACATGGAGAATTTCAAAAAAAGCTATCTATTGATAGGCCATGAAATTTTTCTCTCGAAGAAAGATTGTCCGACAACACCTCAAGAGAGAGAGTGTATGAGTAAAATTTTATATGCTTCAATAGTGGGTTCTATCATGTACGTCATGATATGTACGAGATCAGATGTGACATACTCACTAGGAATAGTGAGTAGATACCAATCTGATCTAAAAAAGAATCACTGAAAGATTGTTAAAACCATCCTAAAGTATTTGAGAAATACTAAGGACCAATGGCTTATTTATGGTAAATCAGATTTGAAACTTATGGAGTTTACAGACTTTAATTTTCAGTTTGATTATAATGAAAGCAAGAATATATTGGGATATGTGCTTATTCTTAATGGTGATGCTGTCTACTGAAAAAATTTCAAGCAGCATACCATGGTCAATTTAGTATGCGAGGCAGTATATTGCTGCATCAGATGCTACCAAAGAAGCGATGTGACTGAAAAAGTTCATCATCGAGCTTAGAGTAGTATCCTCCCTAAATGGTCTAGTTCTGCTCTTCTATGATAGCTCTGGAGCTATTGCTCAGATGAAGAAACTCAAAGCATATCAGTGAACGAAGCATATTCTGCACCATTTTCATCTTATCTGAAAGATCCTGAATCGAGATGATGTTGATCTTTAGAAGATCGATAAAAAGGAGAATCTGACCAATCCATTCACTAAAGCCATTATGGTGAAGGAGTTTGACAACTTCAAATCGAAGATGGGTATACGATACTGCATCAATTGGCTTTAGATCAAGTGAAAGATTATTGAGAATAGTATCCCAAAGCCAATCGTCAGCTTATTGATGATTGAGCTAATTTATATAATTATATATAAATTATTAATTAAATAAAAATTATTATGATCCTTTCATCATAAATCTTTCATCTTCTAATGAACTCCTGTCTGTTATGATGAAGTTCTTAGAATTATTTAGTATCGATAAAGAAGGATTTATCATTTAATCTTTAAATATATTCATGATCAAATAATACATTGTTATCAAGAATGGCAATATTTATCAAGTATAGATCAGTGTGTGCCATATAAGTTGATGGTCCTCTTAACTAAGGAGTATGAAGACACTGATATGGCATATAAATAATTTAGGGATACATCTATACTGAATGTGACCAACTTTAGAGCTTTTCTGCTGTCAAGAATTACTCTGATAGAATATAGATATAAGTATTCCTCTGATCTGAGATCACCACAGCGACTTTCAAGCAATTTACTATACTTTGATGCCGAACTAGTTGAATTTTTAATTCAATGATGGAAGATTTTTGGATACAGTCAAGTACTTGAGGAGTCAGTGCATGAGTCAAGATGGGATTGACCACTTCTGGACTTAAGAGCTGTGTTCAATAGTATTTTAATTTAGCAAAGTCTTGACTAGGATAGTCCTTATGAGGGGTCACAGGACTAATTACTTTGAGATACAATTTGGATGTATCTTTTAAGGTTGATAGTTAAATCCTGAGTCATTCTATGCACAGAGGTCAAAGGGATGAATTATGTGATAACCATATTTACGTAGATTTTAAATATTATGATTGTACTATTTGGCCTATTCGAATGTTGAGTATAATTACTAGATGGTCATTTTGATTAGTATAGAAAATTGGTTCCTATGCTATCGACTTAGGTTCGAACCTACGGGGTCACACATACTAGAGATTTCTATCCGATCTAATAGCTGATTAAGAGAAGATTGATTAGTGATTTAATCACTAATTAACTCAATTTAATTGAGTGATTATTTTTGGATCAAGATCAATTGAATTAGATTCATTTGGATTTGATCCGATTAGATTATGAGATAATCTAATCGTCAAGAAGATTTGATCCCTAATTTGATCAGAGATTTAACTTGAATAATTTTTAATTCAATTAGGATTTAACTAAGCCTAATTATGCCTAAATAAGTTGGATTTAATCTATTCTAATTGGGCCTAACCAATTTGGATTGGATTGGTTCAATTGGATGATAAATAAGAGACTAGTTTGACTAGTCTTCTCATGCGCCACATCAGCAATATTTGTGCCATCTTTTATCTATGAGAAAGAGATTTCTTATGATGATTTCAATGCAAGGGAGGGTGCATGTTCTCCCTTCTCACGCACCTTAAAGATTGGCCTGATTTGGTTACAAATTCAATTCAAATGGGATTTGAGTTTGAATGGGTAGCCTCTTGATTTAAGCCAATCCCACACATCTCTCATGTTTGTGCGCATATATAAAATAATTGATTTTATGAACGTGAATAAGGAATAGAAAAAAGGAGAGAGAGAACGTGAAGAAAGAAAAGAGAAGAGAAAGTCTCTTTTCTGTGTGCGTGAGGAAAAATCAGGCGAAAGGTATTTGGGTGAGTGTATACCCTAGGATCTCTACCTAGGTTTGGGATTCCAGATTGTGAGTTACGAGGATGGTGACTTCATAAAACTGGTGGAAGATCTCCTCTTCATCATCTTCTATGTTCTTCGAGATCCAGAGCGTCTGAAGACCCTGTAAAGAAAATCAAAGGAGTTTGATCTACATCAGCCATTGAAGACTTCTATTCGAGCTAGCACTCGGAAGGAGTTGATCGGAATTTGGCCTCATATGAATTACTCATGAAGGCCAAATATGTGTGTGGCTACATCACGATAATCAGATCTATAAAAAAAAGATCAGATTATGGAGATCATCTACTCGCGAAAAGATAATATATTTTGAACACGTAGAAATAGTAAAATAGTTTTACTTACTATTTTACTTTTTAGATTTGCATGCATATATGATACATTAGATCCTGATTATATAGAATTTTTAGATTAGATCTGCAGCTCTTATTATTAATTTGATTAATAATAGTTTTCGCTGTGTATGATTTTGGAAAAAAAATTTGAAAGTAAAGCTAGAAACCCTACGTGTTCCCTTCACGATGTCCTCATATGCTCATTATAGTCGAGTTCATCTATGAATAAAGCCTACTTATTTGTGTGTTCCTAGCATTTCTTGTCTAGTCCTTTAGCAAGGAAACCAATGTCTTAGATACCTCGGGAGTGGTTGTGGCTTGGAAATGAAACATTCTATTGTTCCTCTCTTTTCATGGCACCATAGTGAGATAACAGTTAGAGTATCTAGTGCTAGATAATTATCCTGTTGGTAGTATGCCAGTCTCCAAATATGCCAAAGATAGTGGACAGAGCTAGGCAACCATTGAGCTAGGTTGTAGATATTGTAGAAATAGGCTCTATAGTCGTCTTGAATAACTATAATTCAGCATCATATGGTCGATGGTTTCATCATTGTTACAGCATAATACGCATACTGTTGGTCATGTTAGGCCTTTCTTTTTGTCAAGATGTCACTAGTTAAAAGCTTATTATTGTAGCATAGCCAATTAAATATCTTATATTTCTTCGGAATTGGCAGCTTTCATATTATTTTTCCAAAGTGGGAAATGACACCCCTATGCATTAAGAAAAGGTAGCATTTGGACACTGAAAGCTCCTATTTATTATTCCATATATATCTAAGTCCTTCCGTCCTTCTCTGCATTCATCAGGATATGTGTAATGATATTATTCAAAGCTTAGAGCTTGATTTGAGCAACATGGAGCATTGGGGATCAAAAATTTTATGCACTATTTGGTTCCTTGATAAATATAGCAATGCTACAAGCATGGTTGCAAGTAAAGAAATAGAGGTTTTAGGAGGGTTATGCAAGGGGTTCTCACTTGCTCATCGATCGATCGGGTCGGAATGAGGTCAGTGACCCATTAATGATGTGGAGAATGATTTAACTAGCTTAGCTAGTGATAAGATACCCTTTCAAAATGGTGAAAAATTGCTTAGAGTATGGAGAGACAAGAGGTTAGGCAGTGATCTTGCATAATATAGTATATGAATTAGCCTTTTCCATGGACTATCTTATTTGGAACAAAATTGTCCCCCATCATTTCAGAAGCAAAGCTTGATTGAGCATCTTTAAGTCAATAATTCCCACACCACTTAGTTTATTTGGTCGGTAGATGAACTTTCAGTTTGCTAGGTGTTGGAGTCTACTACCTTTCTTGTAACCACTCCATAGAAAGGTCCTGCATTTTTTGTTAATGGTGTTAATAATTGACATAGGTATCCATATAATGGACATCCAATAAACATGGATAGCTCTAAGGATGGAGTTAACTAGGACTAATCTCTCTGCTAGGGAGAGGGATTTGCACTTCAAATCGAGAAGTCTCCACTCAACCTTATCTAGTAGAAATCTCCAATTGGACCAAGTGGGTTCCTGAAGTAGGATAGTAGTAGCTTAGCTGGTTGGCACCTGAGGAGTGAAGCACATCCCATAGTTTCATGTTGAGCATGACTCAATCCAATCAACTATGTCTTGTAGAAGTTGATCTTCAGTCTGAAAAGTATCTCAAAATCATACAAGATGAACTTCATCATGTTAAGCTATTCTTTGGATGCTTGACAAAAGATCACTATGTTGTCTGCATATTATAGACATTAGATCATTATAGTTGAATTCTTTGGATCGATTCTGATAATGAGATTTTTTAAAGATGCTAGCCCAATGATAAGATTAAGTGTGTCAGTGATTATAATGAATAAAAGAGGGGAGAGGATTGTCTTGTTTGAGTTCTCTTTTGTTAGAGAACCAGTTTGCCCCTGTTGATGATGAGGACTGAGCTTGTTGTTTTAAGGAGATTTAGTGTCTATGCTATCCATTTCATTCCAAAACCTCTTTTCTCTATCAACTCAAAAAGGAAATCCCATGATATACTATTGAAAGCCATGCATTTTGAAATCAATCTTGATGAAAGCCCCTTTAGATTTCATTTTGGTACAATGGCTTAAGATCTACATAGCTGTGATATAGCTTTTAGATATGGATTGGCCATTGATGAAGGCTATTTGAGAGGGAGCTACTAGATGGCTAATGAGTTTACTTAATTTGAGCGATAGTAGCTTAGATAGGATCTTAATGATCACATTTTCTAGGCTGATGGGTTTGAAATCTTTTACCATGGTACTCTCACTCTTCTTTGGTATGAGAAAATATGAGAGTAGTTTAGTCTTGATAAATCAGTTGAGTCGTCATTCACTACTTAAAATAAATTTAAAAGATCCTTTTTAAACCCCCCCCCCCCCCCAAAAGTAACGTTGGTAGAAAGAGATTGAGAATCCATTGGTTCCTGGTGCTTTATCCTTGGCCAGACTAAACATGGCATTCCTTTCCTCCTCTTTATTAAATTTAGCCTCCAAGCCATGGAGATCGATGGGTCCTTCTAGGTAAAGTTTATCTCAGTCAATATTGACTTAATTTTTATTGTTTTATCCAAGTAATGATATGAAGAATGATAGGAAAGCTTTATGAAGACCCCTCTGGTTCATTAATGTCTTACCATTATCAATGATTTTGAGGATTTCATTTTTTTTGCCTTCAATTACTCGCACATATGTGGATGAATTTGGTGTTCCGATCTCTTTTCCTTATAGTTTCTTGAGCATTGCCTCAAATAGATTTTCTTTTGATTGATGTAGCTCTCTCGCAAGTATTTAAGAGAGCTTCTTATTGTAGCTCATCCATGCTCAGGCCTCCAACTTCTTCTCATTTGTTTTGTTCTTCAATTCTAGTAATCACCACTTTCCTTTTACTAAATATATTCCCAATGTTGCACCTACTCTAGTGCCTTAGATTTCTATGCAAGAAATGAAGCTTACCGACTAATGAAGCAGTGGGATCTGCTGAGCTTGGGGCATTCTCCCACTTGTTTTGGATGAAATTATCAAAGCCAGCTAAGAGTAAAGGTATATGATCGGATGTAATCCTTGAAAATAGGAAGAAGGATGTGATAGAAAAATGGGAGTGCCACTTTTCATCTATGAAGCACTGGTCTAGCCTTGCAAAGTAAACCCTCTCCGTAGTTTGACCATATAAATCTTCTACCAGAGAAGTTAATTTTGATCACCTCTAAGTTGTTGATTGGTTTGTTGAACTCCCTTAAAGTAGCTATATTGCTTTCCATGCCTTGCCAGTCGGTTGGTCTTCTAGTGACATTAAAGTTGCCCATACTTATCCATAGCTTATTAACAAGCTGGTTGATAGATTTTATCTCATCAAAGAACCAATGTCCATCATGTTGCTCATGAGGTCAATATGCATTTGTGATTATCCATCAAAGTCTATTGGATGGGAGGGTAAATTGATTGCTGATATTGAATTCTCTAGAGTGTAGGGGTTTTTCTTGATTTACTAAGTTGTTCCAGGCTATGAGGATATTGCCAGAGGGTCTGTTAGCCTCTTTGATTTGTCATTTAACAAAGTTTGTACCATAGATTGCATGGAGAAACTCAATGTTGATGGACATTAGTTTCGTTTCCTAAAACATGTGGTATAACACTTCAGAGTCTCTGATCGCATGCTTAGCCACACACCTTTTGAATGGCTACCTAAGTCTTTAATATTTCAATATAGCATTGTTATTTCCTTCCCTAAACCAAACAGTGAACCAAAGAAGAATGTAGAGTTTGACAAAATTGGTATATATAATTGAAGATGGATTTATTGGGTGCTCTAAGAGAGCTAACAGGAGCTACTACATATCCGAAGGAAAATATAGAAGTCCCTGAAGGCAACATTAGCATACAACAAAAGTTCTTCATGTTGGTTGATATAGTGGTAGGTTGAGAAAATAGCCAAAATGGAACAATCGGATGAGCGTGGCCGTCTTACCTTGTAGTCACCACTATGGGCACATGAGTCAGTTTGTTGCATTTGAGGAACTTCAAGGTCTTCATCTTTTGAGCAGGGTCTATCGAAAACATTGGCCCTTTTTCAAAGGGCTTCAAAGGGCCATGGCAATAGCTAGTGAAGAAGGAAGAGGAGGCAAAGAAAATCGTATCTCAAGTAGCGATGAGCTTGGGGTGATTCGGACTTGGGATGCTGCTTAACAATCTTCGCTTGGTATAGACCTTTTTGACTACCTCGATGAAAGTATGTGCTTTGAGGATTTTCTAGCCATTCCATGCCACACATGATGTGCCTCAATGTAGGAAAACATATAAATTTTAAATGATGATAATTGGAAAAATGTTAAGCATGCTATATTTTATCGAATCTTTCTCTATTAGTTAAGCTTTTTAGATTAATTGTTAGTTAACATGGTATCAAAATCAAGTTTGTTAGTGTTAGGATAGATCCATAATTGCGGAACATGAATCACCCACCCAAGATCACCTATAGGAGATATGGCACCACCTGTTGCTATGGAAAGATAGAAGAAGACAAACCAACACAACCATATACGTGGTTCGGCCCAAGTGCCTACATTCATGAGACATGCAATACTTTACTACCGAAAAAGAATAATAGAGAAGATACAATCTCAACTCACCAACCTTCTCTCAGGATCCAGAAGCACTCGTCCATACAATGCTCTCAAAGTAATTCCAAGAAGACCCCGCTCACAGATCTACTTATCCAGGGCTCTCAACATTTTTGGACACTTTATGATTCTCTTAACCTCTACATCAAGCTCCAGCCTCTATCCCTAGGCAACCCCATCATTCCAGGATACTTCGACTTTCTTGATGCTTCTGGCACTAACTGAGACCCCTGGCTCTCCTTGAGACCTGATGCTTGATCTTTCTGAGAAGCCCCTGGTATATTATGCTGAGATACCCTCTTTAGCTACTGCACCGTCGAGCCTCTTTCAGTCTTCCATGCCTCTAGAAAGGTGCTACTACAGCACTCTAGCACTCCCTGTCTTGTCTCTGCATCGTCTAAGAGATTTTCTCAAGACTCCTTTCTTCTTAGATCGTCTGATCTTTTTATAAGTTTTGATCAATCCAATAGCCATCCGATCAGCTTTTGCGTGCTCTCCTGACTGCTAGATAGCACAACAGTTCTATGGACCCTATGACTAGACCTGATCCATGTGTCAGGAGCTACAGATCCCATGAAAAGACTTTCACATGCATACCCATGCATGCTATTCATCCATGCTGTTCGCCTCCATCGAGTCAGCTTGATCCATAATCGAGCCGACTTGATTGCATCTCATTTGAACACAGCTTTCTGTCCGCTTAAGAGAGCCGGCTTAGATCCACCCCGAGCTAGCTCAATCTCATCTCGAGCTAGCTCGATTGCATATCCGAGCTAGCCCGACTGTATTGGTTGATCCTTTTCTCATAGCTTCTGAATGTCGTTCTTGGCTTATTATGGATTGAATCTCGAGGTGCAAGATTCCAACATTCTCCATCTTAACTCAATCTTTGACTCCACCTCAAATCTGAGAGCTTTCTATATGATACCGCCCCCATATCCTAGGGCTATCGTCTGCTACTCATGGATTGATAAACATGAAAGTTGAGCCAGGTCGCTCGATCCCAAACTGAGTCTTATGCTTGATCCATCTCCACTTGGAGCTCCATCTCGCACTGAGCTCCATCTAGCTTCTTTTTATGCATGAAAGCATTCATCTTGATTGTGCCCTTCTTCTAACTTGATCACCATCATAGCAACCTCTAGTACAACCTAACTTCTCCTGGCTCTGATACCACTGTAAGGGTAGATCCACAATTGCAGAATATGGATCACCCGCCCAAGATCACCTATAGGAGATATAGCACCACCTGTTGTTATGGAAAGATAGAAGAAGACAAACAAACATAATTATATACATGGTTCGGTCCAAGTGTCTACATTCATAGAACATGCAATGCTTCACTATCGAGAAAGAACAATAGGAAAGATATAATCTCAACTCACCAACCCTCTCTCAAGATTCAGAAGTACTCATCCATGCAATGCTCTCAAAGTAATTCCAAGAAGACCCCCTTCACAGATCTACTAGTCTAGGGCCCTCGATATTTCTGGACACTCTGTGATCCTCTTAGTCTCTACATCAAGCCTCAGCCTCTATCCCTAGACAACCTCATCATTTCGGGACACTCCTAGCTTTCTTGATGCTCCTGGCGCTCCTTGAGACCCCTAGCTCTCTCTGAGATCTGGTGCTTGATCTTCTTGAGAAACCCCTAGCACACTATGTTGAGATACTCTCCTCGACTACTGCACCGTCGAGCCTCTCTTAGCCCCCCATGCCTTCAGAAAGGTGGTACTACAATACTCCAATGCTCCCTACTTTGTCTCTATGCCATCTAAGAAATTTTTTCGAGACTCCTTTCTTCTTAGGTCATCTGGTCTTCTTATAAGTCCTGATCAATCTAATAGCCATCTGATCAGCTTCTGTGTGCTCTCTTGGCCACTAGATAGTACAACAACTCCATATACCCCATGACTAGACCTGATCCATGAGTCAGAGGCTGTAGACCCCGTGAAAAGACTTTTGCATGCATGCTCATGTGCGCTGTTCATCTATGATGTTCGTCTTCGGTGAGCCAGCTCGGTCCATAGTCGGGCTAGCTCGATGGCGTCTCATCCGAGCTCAGTTTTCTGTCTGTCTGAGAGAGCTGACTCGAATCCACCTCAATCCGGCTCGATCTCATCCTAAGCCAATTCGACTGCGTATCTGAGCCAGTCTGACTGTATTGGCTGATCCTTGTCTCATGGCTTCTGAATGTTGTTCTTGGCTTATTGTGGACCGAATCTCGAGGTGCAAGATTCCAACAGTTAAAGGTTATAAGTTCGAATCTCTCAAGTTTAATTATTATTCCTGATATACATTATTGACCATTTCTCTATTGGCTTAAACTTTTGGGATTAATTGGTTATATTTGCATCGGTCAGTGTATAGCTTTATTATATTTCTTTCAAATTTATTTATAGAAACTAAATTCCTATAGCTAACATAATTCATAGTTTGCTTCTTGGCTCACGTGCTTTCATAATGCAAACTGAAGAATGAGCCTATAAATAATAAAAATTTTTATTTGATCAAATGATTAGATTAAATGAAATCTCCATCCAGTTGCAAGTATTTACTTCATGAAACACTCGATACCGAAAAGGTACAAGTTAAGGACCGCAAATCCGCATGCTAAAATAGCCAAGTGGATTTTTCTTGTGATTTCCATATTATTTCTGCTACATAATGAGAAAGCTTTTCATTGTTGTACTTCTTTTTTTTGTTAATGTACCTAGATGTAGCTAAATTTTCTACAGAGAATTGCCTCTCTAAAAGAAAAACAACAAGGATCGATGATTAAACATGTTGCCCATAATCAAAAGAAGAAATTAAAGGTCCAGAATAATCATCGATATTAGATAAACCTATATATATCTAGAGAATCTCAAACACATCATAGGAAATGTTTAGAGTTCTAACCTAAAAAATTCTCTAATATCATAAACCTTACCAATCTGTTTTTCTCAAACTATATTTTCTTAAAAAATAATATTTTTCTCATGATGCCACTCAATTTTGTTAAATTATTTTTGCAACTACTACAAATGAGATATATTTGTAGCCATCCATCATTACACAAAATGTAGTTACAGAATAACATTTAGTCATATGATCACTTTAGTCTCAATACTACTGCATTTCGAAATTCATTAAATTCCTACAGTTTATACCATAGGCTTTAAGGACCAAAATAGTTTACTCATATAGATCTCATATGTTATTCTTTACCTTAAAGTCAATAGCTGGAGTAGCTCAGATGGTTAGAGCGTGTGGCTGTTAACCACAAGGTCGAAGGTTCAAGCCCTTCCTCTAGCGTTTTATTTTTTTCAAATATTTGGCGTGATCATCTTGTTCTTTTTCCAAATAGAGGACGATAGAGAGCTACTTTTGCTTCATTGATGATAGAAGAAATCTCAAAGAAGAGAAGGAAGTGAACTATGTTGAATGAAGGACATCTACCATCCCAAAAGAAGTAGGCAACTATTGATGTGGCTGAACTTTGTCAATTAAAACTTTTGGAAAAACAAATGTGTGGGGAACAAAGTAGATGATGGGAGCTTTACCAGCCCCACATGATAACATATCAACATATTTGAGGAGAAGCCAAGCTTTTAGATATACACTTTACCAAAGCTCATAACTCTGTAAGGGTGGCCTTGAGTAGACCTACCTGTGAGGTAGCATCGTTTTTGAAAGCTTGCCTTTCAACCATGTTGGTATGTTATTAGGATTCGGCTTGCATTTTTTGCATGATTGAATAATTGATTTTTTTTTTTGTGACATCAACTATTAAAGCTGGCATTTTATATAACTTTTAAAGCGTAACATCCACTTCATAATTTGTATTGTTGATGGAAGGAAGAAGTTTCTCATGCTTTGAAAGGTATACAAGGCACGATCCTATATGGTTGACATTGTAGGAGAAGATCGATCATTCTTTTGTATGAAAGATATAGTCTGAACCCATATGCTATGGACCTTGTGGAATGGGATACACCTGTCTACAAAGCATGTGTTAAACGAGTTAACTTGTCCATATAAAAGACTTAAAGGGCTCCAGATTTATGATAAACAAAGATGGATGATATGGAATATGCTAGGCCACCGCAAAAGTAAAACTTGTGTTTCTAGAAATCATGTAATATAAAATATTAAAGGCGTGTTGGGCGTTGCTTAAAAGTATTTTTGAATTTTTAAACCACAAAAATGCTTATTAAAGAACAAAAAAGGATATTCAATGACATTATGATTGCTTTTAAGGAAAAGCCAAAAAGGAAAAAAATAGAGGCACTCTTGGGATGATGTTTGTGCAAAAAAATAATTGATTTTTTTTGCCATTGGATATGTGCTGATGGATAGAAAGAAGAGGTTGGAGGGCATTGAAAGCTGTGCAAAGCATGATGAAAAGATCAATCATTCTTTCGTGCGAAGGATAGAATCCAACTAGCTTCTAACTTCCCTCCGTAAGAACTTAGTAAGCACCACAAAACTATAGAGTACGAAATAGGAACAAAATGCCAGATTGTCATAGATTGTCTTTCAGCAAATCGGTACATGCAGTGTTGCTCGACTACACTGAAAAATGATAATTTACAACGCCTCTGGTTATTGTTATCAATAGATTGCACTGCTAGTTGGCATCTTTTTGCCTGCTGAAGATATGTAATTTCCTTCAACTATGTTATCTAGACAACTACAATGTTAAGTTCATCAGCCCTCCCAATGTCGTTGCATTGAAAGGCTCTCGCAGAGGAAGCTTGCATGCCGATAACTCCTGAGATATGCACCTCATCGTTGGCCTTGATTTTGGATTAGCTCGTACGCACACCAGTGCAAGTACCACTGCAGAGATTATCTCCTTCTCCACCTCAGCCTTGGGCGATAAGAGACGTGGGTCCAACACATCTTTGAGCAGCGTACTTTGACCTTTGTTTGTGGACAGAGACAGGAGGAGTTCTCCAGGATGCGTTCCCATCATCGCTTCTAGTGCTACCACCCCAAAGCTATAAACGTCACATTTCTCTGTCACCATTGCTGTGTAGGCAAGCTCTAAGGGGAAAGAAGAATCAAATTATGCTCCATTTACCAAATTTACAGTTATGATCATCATACCGTATTCATGTATAATACAATCTTATCATATTTGAGTAAAACAATAGAAGCAAGTCATTTTTATTGAGACAATGAGCGCATCTCAAATAAGCCTACTTGTGTACAGTCCTGATCCTATGAGAAGTTAATGGTACCAGGCTTTCATCAGATTCTGTTTCTTTCTTTTGATGGCAAGAATTCAAATCTAGGATTGTGTTCTGATATAGTGTCTAATTACTCGAGGGCTAAGAACCTTGAAAGAACACTTAAGTTTTCTAATAAAACAAGTTATAGATACTTGTTCGGACCCCAAAAATCCAAACAATATGAGAAGCAAGAAATTGAAATTTCTATTTTGAAACAAAGTTTCCAAGGTTCACAAGTTTCCTCCAACAGGGCATCCTCTCAAATTCTGGACTTTCAGAAAAACTAGTAAAACATTATTTTAGAAGCAAATGCATCTGAGTGCAGCTATGCTTCTTCACTCTTTTCGGAAGTCCTTCACTCTTTGAAGAGTGGTTTTTGTTTAAGATCTTATTGCAGGCACATAGATAAAGATGTCAATTACCTGGAGCAATGTACCCACATGTTCCTACAAGAACAGTCCAACTTGAAGAATTTGGCTTCAACACCCTTGCTGTACCAAAATCAGAGATGCATGCTTTAAATTCTGAATCAAACAGAATGTTTTTACTCGATATGTCTCGATGTACCATTGCTGGAAAAATATCATGGTGCATGTAAGATAAGGCATCAGCCATGCCTTTTATTGCTTCCACCCTCTTGAGCCAATCGAATTCCATGGCTGTCTGATCATCTGCTAGGATACTGGCTAAGCTTCCCCTTTCCATGTACTCGTACACCAAGAACATGCATCTAGAATGCAAACAGAACCCATAAAGCTTCACAATGTTGCGGTGCCGAATTCCAGTTAAAGCCTGTATCTCATTCCTCGAGCTTGCCTCATCAAGCAGCTCTCCGCTCTCTGCTGTGTGAAATTTCTTGACAGCTACAACTTGGCCTGTGGGCAACTCTGCTTCATAGACGGCTCCATTTCCACCCACCCCAATGCAGTGTAAGTCACTGAAGTTCTCTGTTGCTTCAATGATGTCTTCAAACACAATCCTCCCATCATAATTCCATATCGAAAACCGATCTACCTCATTACTTCTCATCAGCCCTCTCTCCCTTCTTCTAACTCCCCCATGAAATGAGTTTTTGTGAGATTTAACCAGAAGAATCACCAGAAGAGACAGCAGTAGCAACAGTGCAAGTGGAACTACAACAAAGATCACCACTGTTGGCCTTTCTGATTGACTTTGCGTTATTCCAGCATTTCCCTGAGGTGCCCAGCATGGTGTTTCATTGGTGAAAACAATGTTCCCATTCCCAATGAAATCCTCACATTCGAAGCTATTGTCAGGAAGAGTTATGTTCAGATGGTTGTAGGATAAATTGATAGTGTTTAGTTGGGGCATGTAATCAAGGGTAACATGACCTGAGAGCTGGTTGTTGGAGAGATCCAAGCTTGTCAAGTTCTGTAGGCTCGTGAGGATTTGAGGAGGTATCTCCCCGGTCAGTTCATTCCTACTGAGATCCAGTGTCTGAAGTTTCGAACAGTTCCCCAGCTCTTGTGGTATCGGCCCAGTGAGATTGTTCATGGATAGGTCAAGATTAACAAGGGAGCTCAATAGTCCTAGCGTTGAAGGGACTGGTCCAGAGAGTCTATTTCTATTGAGGGAGAGATATTTTAGGACTGGTGAACTCAGTGGAGGGATCGAACCGTTCAAAAGATTATCTGATAGATCTAGGATAGAAATTTTTTGAAGATCTCCAATGATCGGTGGCATTGGACCAGAAAGCTGATTTCCATTGAGGCACAGACTATGTAGCTGAGTCAGATAACTAAGTGAAGAAGGAATAGCATCCGTCAAACAGTTATTCGACAACCTTATATCACTAATAAGCATTAGGTTCCCCAATTCTTGGGGTACTGAACCAGAAATTCTGTTAAAGCTGAGGTTTAGACCGACAAGATTTGGCAGGTTCCCCATTTCTCGTGGGATCGGACCAGTGAATCTGTTTCTATCAAGGCTTAAACTGAAAAGAGAGCTCAAGTTGCTCAATGATGTTGGAATCCTACCAGAGAGAGAGTTATACGATGCATTAAGATAGCTTAGACTGGTCAGATTACCTAACGATGTTGGGATGAAACCACTCAGATTATTACGGTCAAGTTGTAGGCCATGCAGGTTCTGCAAATTTCCTATTTCCTGAGGAATTGAACCAGAGATAAAGTTGCCAGAAAGTGTCAACTCCTGCAAAGCGCACAAATTGCCAATAGAAGGAGGGATGACTCCGGACAACAAATTGTCTGCTAATTGTAACTCAACCAGATTCACGAGGCCTCGAATCTCTTCTGGAATTGAGCCAGTTATCTGGTTAGCATTTAAGTGGAGGTGCTGAAGGTTTGTGAGATTTCCGATCTCTGGAGGAATCATTCCAGACAAATTGTTGTGGTCAAGTCCAAGCAAAGTGAGCTGAGTCCAGCTGTTGAACAGGAGTGGCTCCAATTTACCTGTCATGAAGTTATGGGATGCAATCAATATAGAAATCTGAGTGTGATTAGCAAGCGAAGGAGGTAATTTACCTGAAATCTTATTCCCAGAAACATCGAGGTATGTTAGGTTTGGAAGACCATCGCTGATGTTCGAAGGAAAGCTCCCTGAAAGCATGTTCCCAGAAACATCAAGGTATGTTAGCCGGGAAAGACTATCACTGAAGTGTGAAGGAAAGCTCCCACGGAGTCCATTAGAGCTGAGGTCGATATATTCCAGTCCTGGAGAGAAGCAGCTCAAATTAAGTGCGCCGTAGAAGTCGTTACCGTGGAGATCGAGGTAGATGAGGCTTATGAGAGAGGAGAAGCTGAGGTTTTGAAGAGTGCCTTGCAATGAATTATGGCTGAGATCAAGATGAGAGAGGCTTGGAAAGGATGAGAAGCTAAATTCATCGAGTGTTCCCACTAGAGCATTGCTGCGAAGGTCTATCTTGGTCACACGTCCAGAAGAATTGCAGCTTATCCCATCCCAACCGCATGCGCTAGGTGATGCTTCTTCGAGCGAAGAATTAGCACCTGATGACAGGTTCCACGAGTTCAGATACCCAACCTTATCGTATCGTATTTGTTTTTTCAAAGTACTCTCATCGTGTAGTTCCTTGAGGCTTTTTTTCCATCTGAGTAGAGCTTCTGCTTCAGATTGTATTGAGGAAGATCCTGGTCCTGCTGCTTCTGCTGCTGTATGGGACGCTGAGAGGAAGAAAGCAGAGAGCAATAAAGCTAGACAGACGTGTGACCGTCCTGATTCTTTTCCATCCATGCTTCTGCTGCCGGTGCTGTCTTGCGGTTGAAGTGCTCCGGGACGCATGGAATTAGCCTCCAGTTGCACTTCCAGTAAGGAAGCGTATACCTGCTAGAGAGAAGATAAACTAGTGATGGTGTTATGTGGAGGTCATTCTCGAAGCCCAAGGCGATGGTTTCCACATGTTTGATTGGACTAAGAATTGACTTCCTCAATGCATGTTTCTGTACACAGTCAAGATTCTTTGGCTTCTCCAAAGAAAAAGGAATCTCCAAATACCTCTGACGCGTGAACACGGAGAGTAAGTTACTTCTCCGACATCATAGCGTTCAATCCGGTCGCGCTATCACCAACTTTTCCTCGTCCATCACTTGCTGAAAAGCCACAGAATTTTCCAGGGTTCTAAGGGGAAAAAACCCTTGAAGGTTCCTCGTTGCAATACGTTTTGTCTATATTTGGGGTTGGAGCATGGAATAGCCTTCTTGTGCTGGTTGACCGTTAGCTCGCGTGGTATCGCTTTTACTAGAATTGCTGTTCGTTGGAATCTCTTTCGCCGGAAAGAGAAGGAAGTGAGACGCTTCCCCCGTTGCATTAAATTAAAAAATATTGGTACAAAGAGAGAGAGAAGGAAGAATGTCCAGAGGCGCTCTCAAACATACCCAACAGAAAGTAATTAAGTTGCAAAGGATTGGAGGAGATCAAGGAAGAAAGCCGACTCCAAATTGCCTGGTGACCTTCGATCACTCTAGCTGATCCGAGAGGCTCCCACCGGTGAAAAGTAGAAAAGATTTTTCGAAGAACAGACTAAATCGAGAATTGCCTTAGGCAGCTTGGTGGTCTGGCAGATGATTGTTTTCTCTTTTCAATCATGCGAGAACATGCTTGTTCTTAACCAAGGTTGTAATGTCTCAACTTCTTGGTTTTGGTACTAGAGATTTCTGAACCCAGTACCTTTGCTCACTTGTGTATTCTTTATTCCTGTTCAATAAATTCAGGGTGGCTATCACCTCCCTTTCAATCAAAAAGAGAATTGATGTTTGAGGAAGATAATTCTCCTACTTCGCTCAAGCCACACATGTCAAACAAAGCTTGAATTTTCTTCATCCTCCATGAGGTCCACAATGAATGGAGGTTGCTAGGCTATCCTCCAAGGGCAGGACAAGTTTTATGGCAGGCCACAAAGGCATTTGAGACCATTTTGATGTTGCAACCACGAAGAGGACAACCGTTGCTCATAGGCCAGTCTTTTTTGACAAGTGCCTCACTTGTGTAGATCTTATTCTTCAAATCAAGCTACATAAAATTCTTAACCTTATCTAGGACTGCCATGCGAGCATAAGAGTTCGCCATTATTAATAAATCTCTAGAAAGAATCAATAGTGAGATTCATGCCGGGTGAGCATCCACACGGGAGTATCAGTGATCCTTGATGGTCTTGAGAAGTACAAGAGATCAAGCAAATGTTGTAACTAGGTCATCTGAAGATGGATAAAGAGCCCCAAATAGAAAGATTCCATTTGGGGGTAGTTCTTCAGCTCCATTGAGAGGGAACTGAAACATTTCTTTTAATAGCATGGTCATTGAGTAACAGAGTAAGAGGAATAGTGCCAATTCAGGTGTCCTTTCAGAATCTAATGTGGTTAGGCCTTCAAAACTCTTACTTGACAGTTTCTTTTATTGGAAAAATTTCTTACATGGGCTTACGTTAATTGATTTATTTGTTTTTATAAAAATGGGTTGATGGATGGTCCATTGAGTTATTGTGATCCCGTTGAATTGGGCAGCAGTATCCTCCTGTAAAAGTCTAATTGGGTGGTTAAGTATAGGCTCAAGTCATATTGAAGCCCATGATGAGAGGGCCCACTAAGACATCTATTTATATGTATGCTAGGTTCTCTCTCTAACTTAGGTCGAGTTGCTTGTCCCATTGAGAGCCGCCATTAAGATTTTAGGTTATAGAGAGGAAGACTAGGTAGTAACATGGCCAAAAACAACAGCGCCGCATCAACCATAGCTCCAACAAGTATGTCTATCTGTCTTCTCTTTATAATTTCTGATATTCTATTTAACATATATACGATCTTGTATTCATTGATTATTCACCAAATTATTGCTTCATGTGGTATTAGAGCGGGTATATATGTTTTTTAGAATTCATGATTTATGTAATTTATTTCTACGCGTTGTTGGATACTTTTCTGCTGACAGTAGTGCTTTACAGCTTTTAGATCTGTTCATGAATCATAGGCTTTTAAGTATTAGGATCAAAACCATCGTTATCTTTAAACCCCACATTTGTTAAACGTTCTTTTCTCTTGGGGTCAGAGTGTTAGTAAAGACTGTGATTGATTTGAAAAGCCTATGTAGTACCATGAATAAACAAATAGTTTATACATAATGCTTTACAGGGCATAACAAATTCTATGTGGTTCCCGCGTTCCTGCTTGAATGGTTGACGGGGCATAACAAATGCTCCGAACGGCACCATTCTCACCCTTCGGTTTATTTTTGTGAGATTAAAAAAAAAATCTTGATTATATGTATATGTAATAGGTATTTTGATTTGTGGGGATTAATGTTGTTTAGTTTATACAACTAGTGATGATCATTAAAAATTCATGTTGTAGAGTACTTTATTTTATTTAATCACATGCATATATGTTGTTTAATATGCATGATAATAAAAATGGGGCAATATATATATATATATATATATATATATATATATATATATATATATATATATATATATATATATATATATATATATTTTGATTGAGGAACATTGATTGCAAATTATTAGGGTTTTCATCACTAAAGTGGTCTAACCATCAAGATTTGTATTGGCATTAAGTTTCTCCTATTGATGGAAAATTTTCTAAATTAATGTGCATAATCGCCTACCCAAACGGGTTGCTAAGTATGTTAATTTGGAAGTTGCATGAAGTATAATGGTTGAGACAAATTATCTAAAAAATATATCTGCTCAAAGGAGATAGATTTTAAACATTATCTATTTTGATAGAGATATATGGTTTGGAGGATCTATCTGCCAAAAGGGATGGATTTTTCAATGGTTATATATTCTCTTAATTTTATTCAACTTCATGTTTAATTAGAGTCTAATTGTATATTATATTCTCTACTCAAAGGAAAGTTTATGATAGCACAATTTGTTCTATTGTGAAATTGCTTATTACAATCAATTATTTATTTATTGCCCGTGATTAATCTTGTTGCATTATATGTAAACAATATCTTTTGCTGTAAACAACAACAATGCTACAATTGAAGTCCTAACAGGCTATAATTATAAAAGGTGGAGGCAAGACAATGAGTTTGCTTTGGGTATAATAGATATGAATTTGGCTCTGCATGAGAATGAACCACTGAAACTCACTGAATAGAGCACTAATAATGAGAAAAATCACTATGTAGATGGAAAAAAATCCAACCACCTAAGTCTAATAGCATTGAAGAGATTGATTACAGAGCACCTTCTTAGTGGTTTACTAAAAACCAACAATGCCAAAGAGTTTCTTTCTGCTGTGGAAGAGGTATCGATATTAGATAAGGCAGAGGTTGGATAGTTGATGAGTGAGCTGACTAACATGAAATATGATGAGACTAAGGATATCTAATAATTCATATTGAAAATAGTGCATGTTCAGTGTAAGCTCAAGGTGTATAATATTCCTCTTTCTGATGATTTTGTTGTCCATCATGCTCTTAATTTCCTACCATCTGACTTCAGCCAAATCAAGACAGCCTATAATACTCACAACCAGTTTTGGAATGTAAATGATCTGATTTCAAAATGTGTGGTTGAGGAAGAGAAGTTAAGAAAGGAGAAGAGTGAATCAGCCAATTTTATTTCCCATGGCAAGCCATTTTTGGATAAGGGAAGGGTAATTTAAAAAAAAATCAAACTCTCATGCTCCTAAGAAAGATCAGCAATTCAAGAAGAAGGGTGAGGATCAGAAATAAGCTAATAGTAAATCAAAAGATAAGAGTTTCAGATATTATCATTACAAGAAGAAGGGTCATAAAAGAGTTGATTGTTATAAGTTTAAGTCCTGGATATAAAAGAAAAATAAAGAACAAGGTAAGTCTTATGCTTATATTTGTTTTGAATCAAATTTGGTTGATGTTCCTTTAGATTTATAGTGGCTTGATAGTGGTGCTACTGTCCATGTTGCAACTATTTTACAAGGGCTAACAAACCTGAGGGAGCCAAGTCAAAGAAAATCAAAACTACAAGAAAACTAATCTTTTACGACAGACTTATTTACGATAAAAAAAATTCCATTGCAAATACATGTATTAGCGATGAAAAAAATTTCCATCGTTAATAATTTTTATTTATGATGAAAATTTTTTTCATCATAAATAATCGATTATTTACAATAGAAATAAAATATGCATTGAAAATAATGATTATTTATGATGAAAATATTCCATCATAAATAAATTATTTAAAAAATTAAAAAAGATCAATTATTTATGATGAAAAATTTTTATCATAAATAATCAATTATTTATGATGAAAATTTAATTTTCATCATAAATAATTGATCATTTATAATAAAAATTTTCATCATAAATAATCTACTATGAATAAATAATTTAAAAAATTAAAAATATAGGATTATTTGTGATGGATTATTGGATATGAAAAATTTTTATCGCTAATTTAAAAAAATTAAAAAGATGGATCATTTATGATGAAAATTTTTTATCGCTAATAATCTATCATGTATAAATCATTTAAAAAAATTAAAAAGATGAATTATTTATGATGAAAACTTTTCATCATAAATAATCTATTATTTATGATAGAAATTATATCTTCATCATAAATAATTACTTATATACGATGAAAAATTTTTATCGCTAATAATCTATCATGAATAAATCATTTAAAAAAGTCAAAAAGATGGATTATTTATGATAAATTTTTTTTATTATAAATAATCTATTATTTATGATTAAAAAATTTTATTATAAATAATCTATTATTTATGATAAAAATATAATTTTTATCATAAATAATAGATTATTTATGATAGAAAATGTCCATCATAAATACTTCGATCAAAATTTTAAATTAAAAAAATATGAACTATTTTAAAAATAAAAAAAATGATAAAAATACACCATGCATGGTTGATATAATGGGTTGAGGGGTGCGAGTGCATCCACTATTAGCTAGCCTGCAAGCAAATTAATATATTTTTTAATTTTAAAAAGAATTAGTATTCTTTTAAAAAATTTTATTTTTTAAATATTACATAATTTTAAAATTTAAAGCCTATTTTATCATTTATTATTTAAGTAATTATTGTGCAAGCATCGTCACAAAATATTATCTTGATCTGATAGCTCTAGCTATGTAGATCGATAAAATTTGATTTCGACAATCATAAATGATCGCATGATGATATGATGGATAGAAACTATCGATAGATCTAAAAATTTATAATAATAATTTTCATGATATTTGTAGTATGCTATCAAAAATTTACTTCAATCGAATATAATTATCATAGTTAATTTAGCATAAGATAATTTGGATCGTTAAATAAAAAATGAGTGATCAAAAGGCCACACGACGTTTGATAATAAGATAATTTTTTAGATAAATGATCTTTATTACTATTTTAATCATCTGTATGATGGTGATTGTAAAATTTAAACTCCGCATATATGAATCATGCATGTTAAGTATATTTTATAATAGCGTATGTATAATTGCTTAAGAACTTTAAGAATATATATCAAGAGACATGTAGTTTTAGATAGTTTATACACACATGGTTTATTTTTTATGATCACTACCATAAAAATGATTAAACTATTAGCAAAGATCATTTATCTAAAAAAATCAGCTTATAATTATATGCTAATTATATTTTAATCACTTATTTTTTATTTAATGATCTAAATCATTCCATACTAAATTGACTATGATAATTATATTTGATTAAAATAAAATTTTGATAATATGCTATAAATATCATAAAAATTATTATTATATATTTTTAGATCTATTGATAATTTTTATCTATCAGATCATCATACAGTCATTCGTGATCATTGAAATTAAATTTTATCAATCTACATAGCTAGAGCTACTAGATCGAGATGATATTTTGTGACAATGCTTGTAAGATAATTACTTAAATAATGAATGATGAAGATTGACTTTAAATTTTAAAATTATATAATATTTAGAAAAAATAATTTTTTTTAAAAGAATATTAATTTTTTAAAATTTAAAAAATATTAATTTGCTTGCAGGCTAGCAATAGTGCACACGCTTGCATCCCTCAATCCCATCTCATTGGTCATGCACGGTGCATTTTTATCCTTTTTTTATTTTTAAAATAATCCACCTTTTGCATCCTTAAAATGAAAATAGATTATTTATGATGAAAAATTAGTTTATTTATCATAAAAAAATTTTCATTACAAATAATCCAACCTATTTTTATTTTTAAAAATTTTAATTTACCTAATACTATTTATGATGGAAATTTTTCATCATAAATAATGGATATTTATGATGGAAATACTTTTTCATCATAAATAATTGATTATTTATGGTGAAAAATTTTCATCACAAATAATCTTACTGATTTTTAATTTTTTAAATATTTTATTTTGCTAAAAATTATTTATGATATAAATTTTTTATTATAAATAATAATTATTTATGATGAAAATTTTATTTTCATCGTAAATAAGTTTACCAAATATTTTAATATTTTTTGAAGAGAAATTTTTTTTAGAAAAATAATTGGCCAAAATTATTAGTGATAAAAATAATTTTTCTATAACTAATAATCATTTTATCGATGATATTTACATTGCTAAAAGTCCATCGCTAAAAGCATTTAAATATTACCCCCACTCATGCAAAACCTACTCTCTCACGGCCTGATCAAACCCCTCTCATCTCCTCTCCCTCTCCCCCTCATCCTCTCTCTCCCCCTCCTCCTGGTCTTCCACCGATTGGTGACCACGTCTCCCACTGTCGCCACCATTATTGATGCCATTGCCGCTGCCACTGTACTTGAACTGAAGGTATAACTTTCCGATCGGTCACTTAGATTTTTTTTTTTGTTCTTTCGATTATCTTGGGGGCCACGTGTGTTACTGTGCAGTGGTCGGTGGCAGGCGGCAGGGCACGGAGGGTGGGTGCTAGCTGTAGGCCATGCATGTGGCGATTGACGAGTCTGGTGACGGTCGTTGGTGGTGAGAGGCAGAGGGCCGACATTGTAGGGTGGGGGGATGTGGAGAGTGGGGCACTGAGGGGCGGTGGTGACAGGATGGGTAGTGTGAGGTGGAGTGCCACATGCAGGAGATGGGAGGCTGCGAGAGGTAGGGGCGGAGGGGCACCACAGGGGATGGGGGAATGCAGGAGGTGAGGTGTGGAGGGGCGGCAGTGATGGATCGTTTGGGGGCTGCGGGTGGTGGGCGGTGGAGGGATGCCCACTGGGGGTGGGGGGCCGCAATGCGTGGGTGGTGGAGGGGCCACGACGGGTGGGGGCAGAGGAGGGTGGGGTGTGGAGGGGCAAACGGTGATGGCTCGGGTGGGGACCTCAATGGGTAGGGGCGAACGGCTCGTAGGAAGTTGGATTAGTCCTTAATCATTTTTTTAAATTTTAATAAATAATAATAATAATAATAATAATAAAAGTAGTCATAGTAGCAGTAATAATAATAATAATGATAATAATAAACAATAATAGTAATAATAATAATAATAGTAAAAATAGCAATAATAATATTAATAATAGTAATAATAATAATAAAAGTAATAATAATAGTATTAATAATAATAGTAATAGTAGTATTTATAATAATAATAATAACAATAATAATAATAATAATAATTTAAATGATAAATAATTTAATAAAAATAAAATGATAATAATAATAATAGTAATAATAGTAGTAATAATAATAATAATAGTAACAATAACAACAACAACAACAATAACAATAATAATAATAATAATAATAATAATAATAATTTAATTAATAAATAATTTAATAAAAATAAAATGATAAGAGTAGTAGTAAGAATAATAATAATAAAAGTAGTAGTAGTAGTAATAATAATAATAGTAATAGTAATAATAATAATAGTAAAAGTAGTAATAATAATAATATTAATAATAGTAGTAATAATAATAATCATATTAATAATAATAGTAGTAGTAGTAATAATAATAATAATTTAATTAATAAATAAATTTTAAGATAAATTGATAAAATATTTAAAAATAAGATTTTTTTTATAATTAAAATAGTTATGTTTTTAATTATATTTTGATGCTTTTACTTGTTATAGTTTAATCTTTTTATTTATTTAGTCCCTATATTTCATTATGATTATGATTTAATATTTTAATTTATATTAACCAAAGGTTTTAATTTTTTTATGCATATGAACTACCTGGTCTGGGATTCGGATCGAGTTTCGATCAGGGATATGAGTCGGGATCCTGTCTAGGATTTGGATCTGGGATCATATTCGAAATTCGATCATAATTCGGGTCAGATCTTAGTTTGGGATCCTGTCCGAGATCTGATCTAAAATCATGTTCGGAATTTGGGTCATGATCCGGGTCGGATCTCAGTTGGGATCTGGGTTATGATCCGGGTTGGATCTCGATTAGGATCCAGGTCGGGATCTGATTTGGGATCTTATCTGAGATTTAGTTCGGGATCCGATTCAAAATCCAGTCTGGGATTCTGTTCGTGATCCGGTCTGGTAATGACTTAATGCATGCATTGATATAACCTTAGATTTCTATTCAAGAGTTGGTCCCAGGATCTCCAAAACGAACTCTATGAACAGCTCTTGGATGTCCTGATTTGGATAGTTAAAAAATGTATTAATATTTTATTATTGTCATGGTATTCTATGTTCTATTATGAAAAATTTTATCATAGTTATCTCATTTGTTCTCTGAGTATATATTAGATATGATTAAAATATGATCCATCTATATCGTATACTTGGAGAACTATAAGAAGATACTATCGAATTTTTCTCGAATATGGAATAAAGAACAAAGCTGTGGTAATAATAGAAGTGATGCATATTTGAAAGGGATGGGACCACACCAATTAGGAAGGAGTTGGTGGAGTTAGGATTCATGAATCATTATTCTTTGTTGTTAGATAGATATCGATAAAAGTTGGATGAATGTCAGAAATATTTTCTTGCATGAATTTCGAAAAGATATTCGAGATTTTATTAAATTTGTATGGTGTAAGGCTGATAATGCCAGTCGGATAAAGTATCGATGCAAAAGATGTGTCAATATGGTATATTATCATATATCACTTATTGAGGAGCATCTACTATATTTTGGTATGGACAAGAAGTATACTCGCTGGATATGGCATGAGAAGGATAATCCGAATAAAGTTGTGTACGATGATGATGATATCGAAAATGATATTGATGCTACTGAACTTGTCGAACATGGTGGTATAGATTCACTATTGGATGATTTACATCAGGGTGTTAGCTCAAATGTACTAATGAGTGCTAGTGCATCTCAAGGCAATTCTGATAATGAATATAATGTTAATGAGGTAGAAGGAACTTCTGAACAGTTTGCAAAGCTTGTTCGGAATGCATGAGAGCCACTCTACCTAAATTATGTGAAGTTCTTCAAGTTAGAGTTTTTAATCAAATTGCTTCATATTAAAACTATGAATCGATGGAGTCAAAAGTCTTTTGATCAAAATTTAGCATTGATTAAAGTAGCTCTTCTTGATGAATCAATACTTTCAAAATCATATACTGATGCAAAAATGTATATACGGGAATTGAGACTTGACTATATTCCTATACATGCCTGCAAAAATAATTGTATATT
This sequence comes from Cocos nucifera, assembly GCA_006176705.1. Taxonomy (NCBI): domain Eukaryota; kingdom Viridiplantae; phylum Streptophyta; class Magnoliopsida; order Arecales; family Arecaceae; genus Cocos; species Cocos nucifera. Next base: position 855,912 of record QRFJ01001037.1, read on the forward strand.
ATTTTACAAGAAGAACGAACAAGCAAGTAAATATCCACAATGTGGTGAGCTTAGGTACAAAATCGATAATAAAAAAGAAAAGAAGATATCTCACAAGATTTTAAGATATTTTTCATTGATTCCAAGACTTCAATGGTTGTATATGTCCACAAAGATAGCTAAAAAAATAAGATGGCATCATAAATAGCGGGTTTCGGAGGAGAACATACTTAGCCATCTGGCTGACTCTTTAGTATGGAAAGACTTCGATGCAAAGCATCCACTATTTATGAGTGACTTGTGCAACATTCGGCTTGGTCTAGCGATAGATGGATTTAATCTTTTTGGTAATTTGAATACTTTCTAAAGCATGTAGCCTATGATGCTAGTTGTATATAATGTGTCACCTTGAAAATGCATGAAAGAGCCATTTATTTTTATGTCACTGTTGATTTCAGGTCTAAAAGCATCAGATAATAAAATTGATGTATATCTACGATCCTTAATCGATGATTTAAAGGAGCTATGAAAAAATGGAGTACAGACATACGATTCTGTTAGTCAAAAAAATTTTAAGTTACATGCATCGATTTTATGGACCACAAATAATTTTCTTGCATATGAAAACTTATCAAGATGGAGTACCAAGAGATATCTGGCTGTCCAATATGCAACAAGGATACGTCCTCTTTACATTTAAAGCATGAAAGAAAAATCTACTTCATGAGTCATCGACGGTTTCTACCTGCTAATCACTCTTGGAGGACTCGTTATAACCAATATTTTGACGATAAGTCTGACTGATATCTACCACCTAAGGAGTTAAATGGAGTAGAAGTTTTAGAACAACTTGAAGCCATTGGAAATGTGAAATTTAGAAAAACATCAGGTACTCGCAAGCGAAAGCATATTGAAGCTGAGCTGAATTGGACGAAACAAAGTCTATTTTTTGAACTACCATACTAGAAGCAGTTACAACTTTGTCATAACCTGGATGTGATGCACATTGAGAAGAATATTTATCATAATATTATCGGTACAATGTTGAACATCGTAGGAAAAATAAAAGATAATTCAAAAGCTTGCCTCGATTTGCAAGAAATGACAATCTGGTCGGAGCTGCATTTAGTTCATCAAGGTGATAAATTTTTTATGTCACCTGCATATTATTCACTTTTTGGCGAGGAGAAGAAGAGTTTCTCTATGGATAGTTCAAAATTATAAAATTTTCTGATGCTTACGTTTCAAATGTATCACGATATATTAGTAACAGTGAAGGCAATATCTCTAGCATGAAAAGTCATGACTCTCATGTGATGATGCAGCACTTGCTTCTTATGGTGATGCATGGCTATCTGAATGGTGATGTTCAAACTGCATTGATTGAGTTGGGAGTATTTTTTCAAGAACTATGTTGTCGAAAGTTGAATATTAACTTAATCGAGAAGTTTGAGAAGGATATTATGCTCATTCTTTGTAAATTAGAAAAAATCTTTTCACCATCATTTTTTGATATTATGTTGCACCTGGCTGTTCATCTTCCAAAGAAAGCTCTTCTGGCTAGCTCGGTACATTATCGATGGATGTATTCTATTGAAAGATAAAAAAATCATAATCTCTTTGACATATCAGTTGTAAGATGTAAATGTATTAGAACTCTCTAAATTATTTTATATTTGCAGATTCTTGTGTATCCTAAAAAAATATGTCTACAATAAGACATGGCCTGAAAAATCCATAGTGGAAGCATACATATCTATAGAGTATCTCACATTCTACTCGATGTATCTTGATATCGAAATAAGATTCAATCATATAGATCATAATGCTGATCATGAATGGGATGACGATAAACTGACATTGTCCCTATTCAAACAAATGGTTCGAGCCATGGGTGGAAGAAGATATGAGTTTATGGACATGAATGAGCTATCTAAAGCACACTTCTACATTCTAAATAATTATGAAGAAATTAAAGATTAATTGGTAAGTATTTTCTTAGGCTAATTTTAGTATTCTAACTAATTTTTTCATGTCGATGTAAAATTAAAAATGATGACTTATTGCAGTGAGCACAAGAATATACTCTTCAGGAAGAATAATATAAATATTGATGATCGACATAAGACAAAATTTACAAAATGATTTAGGGATCATGTAAGTTTCACTAATGTTACATTATATTTTTATAATTATGCAATAATTACTTGTAACAACATAATTTTTTTTGGTATATTATAGATGAAATCTAATTATTTCAATAAAGAAGATGGTGCGATTGATGAGTTGTATAATTTAGCATATGGTCCCAATCGAAGGGTTAACTACTACACATCCTATATCGTTGGAGGAATAAGATTCATACAAGAGAGCTTGAGATGCAAAGATGGACATAGAATAGTGGGATTGCTATGATAGGATATGAAGGAGAAGAGAAGATTGAATATCTTGGTATATTGATAGATATTATAAAATTAAAGTATAGATCCAAAAATTTGATATTCCTATTTTAGTGTGAATGGTGGGATATTAGCAATAAGAAAATCGGTATTCATGTCGATCCATACATTACCAATATCAATTTTGCATGAATATGGTACCAGAATGAGCTATATATATTAGCAACTCAAGCGAAATAAGTAATATATTTAAAGGATCCAAAATATCGAGATGATTGGTATGTCGTACAAAGAATAATAATACCTAGAGGCGTATATGACATACCAACTTGACTAGAGATGGACAATAATTTAGATCTACATAAAGAGGAAACTTTTAAAAAAAAAGAATAAATATTGTCTAAGCACCTTGTTGACGAAGAACTTATGATAGCTTCTTTGAATAGGATTGATCTACCTACCATCCAATGAAGTTGAAACTAATTTTGTATTTAATATTGATGATTCAAAGGACGACGATCGATTCATAAATGATGATGAGATAGAAGATGATACATTAATCGATTATTATGATTCAGAGGAGGATCTACAAATCAAGGAGGATATGGATATTGATAAGTAGATCTATATTCTTTGTTGAATCTTTTCTTGCAATAATGATATGCAATATAAATCTATTCATTAGCATTTATATATTTTCACTATTATTATTTATTATTATATTTATTTATATATCAAGTTAATTATATGTATAGTTTAAGCATTACAGGTATGGCACTAGGAGGGATATAATGACGTTCGACTTTCTAGCCTACCCCTGAGTCTTTCCTATTTCCACTGCTGCACCATCGGAGTCACCAAAGAGCCCTATAGAGGTGGGTTCGACTGAGGCAGGTTTGACTGAGATGGGCTCGAGTGGTATTTTAATATTTTTATATAATAAAATTTAATTTTAATTTATCTATTAGAGTTATAGATGGCTATTATACTAATAATTTATTCATTATTTATTTAGGCCATTCTCTTTCGGTGGTAAGGTGAGGGCGAGGTTCGTCGAAGAACCTCGCCCGTAAGCAATGGAGACGCGAGCACGAAGGACAGCATCTCTGCATCGAGATTTCGTCCAATTATACCAGACCTATTAGAAGATGGTACGAGCCATGACAGACTGAGCTAGGCATCATTTGCCGCAGCTATGCCCTGATGATGCTTTTTGATTGGCATTAGATTAAATGACCTCAGAGAAAGATCTTCTATAGCCACTTATAGATATAATAATATTTATTTAAATATTTAATTAACATCATATTCTTATAATATTTGTTATTTACAAGCTATTTTTGACATTATTGATTTTGAGCATGATCTCGTGCGGCAAGCTATAGATGATCATTTATGCTCACACTTCAAGGAGTACCAGCATCGCATTCATCACCATTGATATGCTGTGGTGCATGACTAGGGAGTGGAGGCAATACGGTAGTGGCCATCTGATAGCATCACTATGGAGGACTAGGCTATCATATGCCGCACGTACGAGGATCCAACATATCAAGTAACTTTTTTTATTTAAAATTTAATAATTAAATATTATTTATTTTTAAATTTAGTTACTAACTAATTTGAATATTAACTATGCAGGATCGGTGTGCCAAAAATACCGCAAATCAGGTGAGATAGATAGTCTCGCATTGTGAGGCTTCGAGGCCATTCATTCGTCATATGAAGCAGATGGTAAGTAATTTCTATTTATTATATTTTAATTTTTTAACTATTTAAAAAAAATTAATAATTATTTTCAAATTGTAGAGAGATGTAGAGAGTGGCGAGCTTCCTAGTAGGATTGAGATCGACCAGCGGACCCATCAACGATGGTTAGGGAGCTGGACGATCGGGAGCCAGAAGTTTTATGTAAGTTTTTTTAATTATTTTTTTATTGGCATTTTGATTTTCAGTACAAACTTAGGATAGCTATAAATTTAATTTTCAAGATCGTATGATAGACATTAGATCTCAGCCTACTTTAAAGGGCTTGAACGCATCCATAGATGATGAGATCTGTGATCAGATGCTTGGTACAAGATCCTATTATGTTAGAAGACTAGGACATGGGATCAGAGTTTCTACATCTTCACATCTGTCTAGGGCTGACATCCATGCTGCCTGTGATATTAGACTGGTGGAGATATAGAGACCAGTTGCTGAGGATTGGCAGTAGGTTATTGATGAGTTGACTGCACGCATCAATAAGTATTCAGCTATTTTAGACATAGATGATGGAGCGGATGGCATAGATGAAGCAGATGATGTAGATGATGAGACAGCAGCAGGCTGGTTCGAGCTTCTCTGAGTGCTCTCCTCCTTCAATGCATTCTTCTTCTTCAAATACTACCGATGCTTGACAACCTGCGGTCTAATTCTATATATTTTTATTTTTAGTTTGGATATTTTGTATTTACAAAAAATATTTTTTATAATTATATTTTTATATAATAAAAAAAATAAAATTTATTTATGGATGAAATTATAAAATTTATTTATAAATTTTTTATTTTAATTTTTATAAACTATAAAAAATATTAAAAATATAATATAAAATATATTTTTTATATTTTTTTTAAAAAATAATTTATGAAGGAATTATTTATTATGGATATTTTTTATCATAAATAATTTATTATTTATGATGAAAATAAGCCATTGCAAATAAAATAATTATTTACAATAAAAATAATCCATCATAAACAATCTATTATTTGTAATGAAAATAATCCATCATAAATAAAAAAAATATTTGTAATGAAAATAATCCATCATAAATGATAGATTATTTATGATGAAAATTTTTTTCATCATAGATAACTTTTTATTTACAACATAATTTTTTGTTAGGAAAAAATTAATTTATGATGCAAATTTTTTCATCATAAATATTTTTATCATAGATAATTTAATGAATAAAAAATTTTTTGATAAAAAATTTTTATCATAAAAAAATTTATTAGCAATGAACATAATTTTTTCATTACTAATTATTATCTACGATCCCATTTTTTGCAATGAAAAATTAGCAACGTAAATTCCATCACTAATAATTATTAGTGATGAAAATTGATTATTTATGATAAAATATTTATGTTACAAAAAGTAGATTTTGTTGTAGTAAAAGCTTAAAGTTGGAAGTGATATCGGAGTTGAAGTCGAATGTGTAGGAATAGTTATTTTGCAATTAGACTCTGGTTTTCAGCTTATTTTGAACAATACTTCTAAGTACCTTCTTTTAGAAGGAATTTAGTTTCTCTTTTTTTGCTTGATAAAGCTGGATATTATTTTACTTTTGAGAATAAAAAAATAATCGATTATTTTTTTGGGCTCACAATCAATCTAGTTGATTTTTTTTGGCTCATCAATCAAACCTTACAACGTTCAGCTTAAGACTTGGATCAACCTCAAGTTTCTTTCCCATGAAACTTATCGTAATTAATAAACAATGAAAGACATACAAGAATTTAAAGTTCAAAACAATAAAACTCTTTAAGCTCTTAAAAAAGTCAAAATGATTGAGCTCTTAAATTGCTTTGACTTCTCCCTTCAATGCTTAAAAGAGGATTGATAATGACTTGAAAGCTTTTGCTCATTGATTAATTGTTGGCTCAAATCAATGCACTATTCTTCTCTTTTGAGCTGAATAAATGTAGAAAAGTCTGACTTAAAAGCTCTCTCAATTTTCTTCCATTTTTTTCCTTATATTCCACTCAATAAATTCAATCTCTTAGTTTCTATTTGAATTCTCTACCTTTATGACCTCAAAAATATTTGTAATTAATACTGTAGCCATTGGAAGATTAAGAATAGCCATTAGAAATAAAATATGGTCATTTAAAAAATCTAAAAAATTAGCTATTATTCTATTAGAATTCTGTGAGTCAGCTTATCTAAGCTCCTTGTCAATTAACTTGAAACTCTAAGTTAGTAAAATTTCTAAGATGACTCAGGAATAAATATAAATTTTTTAACTTTCTATCTATTTTATCTACTTGAGATTATGTTGGCTCAGATATCTTCTTAGTCGGCTAAGTTTGTAACTGGGTCAGCTAACTAACATTTTAAATCGGCTTAGAGAGCTTGTAAATTTATGCTGCTTTCTATATTCTTCTACCTTTGAGACTAAGTTGGCTATTTTATTTTTGTGAGTCAGCTAAACCCCAGTCTTAGCCATCTAAACTATTTTTTGATCAGCTTCAAAGAATTTTTTAAATCCTTAGTCTTTAGTCTTCACCCTAAATCTGAGATTGAGTCGGCTATCCAAATACTTGAGTTAGCTAAGATCTTATCCTGGTCGACTAAGATAAAATCTTGATCGGTCAAAGAAGATCATCTGAATTTTCAACCTTTAATCTTTCTCCTTGAACTGAGACTACATCAGCTAAGATCTTTTCTTGGTCGACTCAAAGGCATGCCAAGTATATGAAAATTGATTTTAAATAGCTTTTCAAACATATTTGAGGCTAGACTTACCTTCTTAAACTTGATTTGTGAAAAATTAAACTTATTAAGAGGTATTTTTAGGCTAGACTTTTCTTTTATCATATTCTTTTCATACCAAACTCAATTTATTTGTTTTCAAAATATTGATCTTTGACTTGGAAACATAGATTTACTTAAATTTGAGAGGACTTATTTTTGAATGAAATCAACCACTAAACATTATGACAAATCCTATAATTACTCTCAAAAACATCATTAGTAATCATGATTTGTACTCAAATTCTTTTGACATCATCAAAATTAATTTTAAAGCTAACAGGAAAGAACTGCCTGAGATTTTGAATTTTTTTTTTTGGACCAATCCTTCCTTCTATAACGGCCTAGTGGCTCAGTTTTTGTCCTATGTTGTTGACAGAATCTTAACCTCAAAGTCGGGATGCATCCAAATTTAGAGTTAGATTATAGCAGATGTCGGAGAGTCATCTTGGTAGGATAATCTAGTTATCTAGTCTTCCTCTCCATCGAACAAGGTCCTTTGGGGTTGTTGTAGCTTCCATATGGGTCATCATCATCGATCCGAAGTGAGTACTCGATCTCAACATTAGGTAGGGGAGGTCAAGGTCGGGTGGTTGATTCTCTCCGTAACACTTGCTCCCACTTTCAAGTCTAAGGTGATTTCATCAGTTTGAGTAAAGGAAATAACCAGCTTATGTGATGTGACCTTAGCTCCCAGTCTCATCTCCAAGTCTGGATATTTAATTCGTATAATTTGATGGAGGGACTCTTGGAGCTTTATTAATGCGCTGCTCCACAAATTGTGTTGCAATAATGAGGTGTGGGTAGCCTAAAGCATTGTATTGCAATGATTTAAAATAATGATCTGATGATTATTTTTGAGTCCTTCATGGCTTGCCACATGACGATCGTCGATAGGCCCCAAGCTGCCCCTTGCGGATCTACTTATGTGGTGCAATTAGGGGCTAGTTTGGTGAAGAGTCATGCAATCTGGTGTCTCTGATGCCTGCCATGTGGCAAAATCTGATGGTATGAGGCTCCAATCCAGGTTGTTAATGGATAGTATAAATAGATCCTTCTACCTTTTCTTCCTTTATGTTTTCTTGGTTAAGTTCCTGCTGCTTCATTTTACTATTGTAACCACCGAAAGGAGGTCACCATTACCAGGGCCATAATCTCCTCTAGCATTGATGATTTTCTTTGACCGCCAAAGCTCCCTCCTCTGGTTGCTCCTTCCTATATTGCTTTTGTTTTTTCCTTGTTTTTTGTTGTTTTTCTACTTGGTTTCTTCTTTCAGCCCTCTTATTTCATTTGTAAATTTTCTTTTTCTTCTCTTCTTCCATGGCCTCTGACGGTAGTGAGGCCAAGGGTGAAAGTTGTCAAGGTGGCCGAGGATTTTTGCCACCTCCTCTCCAGGTCGGGTCCAAGGAAAATCTACGGACCACTTCCAAGACTGGCTCCTCATCTAGGCACTAATCTTCTGAATCCCAATACTCGAATGGTCCTATGTGGGGGTTCGAAGACTTCTGGAGTTCGTACAGTGAGGATTCTAACATCACTAAGTTCGACCTAAGAAGGTTCTAAACTTAGTACTCTATTCTTTCTTCTTTCTGACTGGAGGTTCCTGGTTGGGAAGAACGAGTCACCAAGCTCTGAAGGGATGGGTGTCCATATACGAGGAGTCCCTTTGAGCCAGCCTTTGCCTTTCACTTCATCCTTTTGTCAACTCTATAGGGTTCTTCTTACCCAGATCACCCCGAATGTAATTTGGATGATCATTGTTTTCATTATTATTTGTAATCTTCTCAAGATTCCTCTAAGTACATGCTCTTTAGAGCAATGTTCACCCTAAAGAGACACCATCATGAGAAAGAATGATGGTACTTCTCTTTTTGGAGAGGGTGCAAGTTCATTAAAGGGCTTCCCTCCTCAGTCCATGGCTGAAAAAGCTATTTTTTAACTAGATATGAGGCGATCCTTAGCTTTCTCTAAATGAGGACAAGTTGGTCCTTGCTGAGGATGATAAAGAGTACCATTGCCTACTTGACATCGAGGTGTTGGAGCTAAAGGAGTTGGTGACCAAGCAGGCATTATATGATACCAGCATTAGTTTAGGGATGGCAAAATCGATCCAATCCGATGGGTATGCACCCTATACCCAAACCCAGTCAAACATGAAAATTAGGTTTGGCCTTGGATTTGAAATTTGAAAACTATAGCGGGTGGGGTATGGGTAGTGCTGTTTTCTACCCAAACCCAAACCTGAATCCAACCCAAACCTATGAGTATGGATAATATCCAAACCCATATCCGAATATATATATATATATATATATATATATATATATATATATATATATATATATATATATGAGCTATCTCTTATCTCTATATATAAATATTCAATTTATAGTAAATATAATAATTATATTAGTTTCATCAATTATTGAATTATATTTGTATACATATATTTTTATTTAATATTTATTTATTTTTTGGATATGAGGTGGGTATGGGTTCGGTATGGAGAAATGGGTTATCCATGGGTATCTCCGAACCCATTGGGTATGAAAAAGGGTATCTCTTTTCTGATCTGATCGAGTATTAGATAGAATTTGAATATAGGATATTAAGTTTGGATTTGAGGATAGGTGGTATAATACTTTGCCCAAATCCTACCCATTGCCATCCCTACATTAGTCTGGCATTGCCTTAGGGTATAGTCAATTTTTTTGAACTAAGTGTTTTCTTGTGTTTTGTCGTTGGCTTTCATACTAACAACCTCTATTCGATTTTGCAGCAATATGAGGTTGTCTTTGGAGTCAATCAAGTTGGCCTCGAAGAATAGATTGGGCTCCTTCTGGGGGGAGCCTTCATCCAAGAAGCAAAAGAAGTCGAAGCCGATGACTTCTTCAATCCCTATATTGTCGATGGGGACCTCAAGCACGAAGCCGGTGGAGATTGACGATGAGCTCTAGGTCGTCACTACCATGCCTTTGGGGTCACTCCTCTAGCCTCTCCTGATTCGAGCCGTGCTCCAAGCCTGGTGCCTCCTCCTTGAGGAACTCCATCTCTACCTTGCTTGGGGTCCATGCTGATCTCCCTAGTGGCACCAACTTCAGCGGGGAGATCTGAGGCGGGGCTCCTCCTTATTTGAGATTGAGGAGAGGTTTGTTACACTAGCAATAAGAGTCTGGAGAAGTGACTCTACTCTTCGAGATCATCAGCTTGCTCTGAAGCTGATGAAGATGACATTACTTCCATCGAATTAGGAGTATCAAAAGTCTTGTCCTCTAGATGAGGTGGTGGGCTCCAGCTACATAGGTCCCCTCGTGATAAGAATCTCCTATTTGATTTTTTCTTCTCATTTTTTTTTTGAGTTTGATGCTTTTCTTTTTATAGCTGGCCAATGATATTAATGTATTTCCTATGCAATCAAGAAATACTTTCATATCACATAAACCTTTTATTGCTTCTAATAAAATGAAACTTATGAATTAGAAATGAGAAAAAGTAAAAGAGTTAGAAGGAAGACTAATTTTGGTGATAATTTCTATGTTTATCATGTAAATGGTGAACCTTTAACTTATCAAGAAGCTATAACTTCCATTATGCACCATTTTGAAAGGAGGCTATTAATAGTGAAATTGAATGTAATATGTCTAATCATACTTGTGAATTAGTTGATTTGTCTCATAAAATGCAATCAATTGGATCTAAATGGATCTTTAAAAGAAAATTAATACTAGATGGTTCAATTGACAAATACAAGGCTCGCTTGGTTGCTAAAGATTACAAACAAAAAGAAAATTTTGATTATTTTGCCACCTACCAATTTCTAGAATTACATCTATTAAGGTTTTGTTTGCTATTACATTTATCTATAAACTTGTTGTTCATCAAATAGATATTAAAACTATATTTCTTAATAAAAACTTGAAGAAGAAATTTGTATGGAACAACCTAAGGGACATGTGTCATCCTTTGACAAGAGTATAAAATATGTAAATTCATAAAATCCGTGTATGGTTTAAAATATGTTCCTAAACAATGGCATGAAAAATTTGATAGTATTATACTTTCTAATGGATATTTGATAAATAATGCTGAGAAATGCATATATAGTAAATTTATTGATAATATTGGTGTTATTATTTGCTTATATATTGTTGATTTGTTGATCTTTGGTACCATCATTGATATTGTAAATAATACAAAGAAATTTTTTGCATCAAATTTTGACATGAAAAATATGGGTAAAGCTATTATAATTCTTGGTATAAGAGTTATGGGGAAAAATGATTGGATTATTTTGTCACAATTACATTATATTGAGAAAATACTTAGAAAATATGATCACTTTGACTATAACCCTGTATATTCTCCTTATGATGCTAAGGTGCATTTAATAAAAAATCTTGGCAATAGCATATCACAAACTGAACATACAGAGATCATTGGTATTTTGATATTTTTAATGAACTCTAATCATACATGAACTCTACTTAGAGATTATTGGATTGCATTAAGTAGAGTACTAAAATATCTTAGAGGGACTATGTTTTATGGATTGATGTATTGTGGGTTTCTGGTTGTGTTAGAAGCATATACCAATGCTAACAAGTGGCTATGTGTCTATTTTGGCAGGTAATGCAATCTCTTGGAAATCATCCAAGTAGACTATTATTGTGAGGTCCACCATGGAATCTGAATTCTATCACCTTAGAGAAGGCAGCATATGAAGCCAAGTGGCTAGGACAATTGTTAGTGGACATTCCTACATGGAAAGGACCTGCGACATCTATATCTTTATATTATGATTGCTGGGATGCCACAGCTCAAGCTAAAAACAAAATTTATAATGGAAAAAATAGACATATTATGTTGAGACATCATATTATAAGGTAGCTAATTAAGAGAGGTGTTGTGTTCATGGACTATGTGAGGTCAAAGGACAATCTGACTGATCCTCTAACCAAGCTATTGGTCAGAGAGCTGTGAGAAAAACATTGAGGGGGATGGGACTGATGCCCATTATAAAGATGATGTAATGGATATCCAACCTTTGTGATTATTAGAGATCCCATAAAAGAGGTTCAATAGGAAGAACGAAATACAGCATGCCTCTGGGAGCATTGTCGCTTATTACCTATCCATCAGCATATGAGATGACTGGTGAAGAGTCCCTCCTATGGTGTAGTTACTGTAATGAGTGCAAGGCGAAGCATGATGCTCTTAATGGTCCTATAGATCTTAATTTGAGATGGGGTGTTAACTACAGTACACTCTTAATGGATGCCACTTATATAAGTGTAAGAGTTAGGCTGCTCTCTATGGGACACAAATAGGTCTCTAGAGTACCCTTGAATGTCCAGGTAGATGCATGGCCATAATACCACCAACCCGCTAGAATTTACTTTAGTTAGAGAAAGTTATATGGACAACAAGCTCGGCCGTATCATACTAAAGAAATTTGATTAAACGAGATTAGCTCCACCATATTTCCATGATCCCAAGCTTGTTCATCCCAAGTATGATTCAAACCCATAACATACCATTACTATGCATGACTTTCTCATGTCTCTTGCCATATTAGAAAAATTATTTGAAACATGAGGGGGATTGTTTGTTATTTTTCTTACTCAAATTAGGTATTTCAAAATATTTTAAACTCCTTACTCTTATCCATCTGAAAAATAAAAATGACATTTCATATTTTTATCCATTGGATATCTGAGTGATCGTTACCATTGGATTGGATGGTTGCTTCCGTTGAATAGGATACCGTAAAAACTCTTCTATAAATCCATATTATTTCTTCTCTTCAGACACTTGAACCTCTCCTTGTTTCTATTTAAAAAAAAAATCCTTTTTTTTATTTCTCTCTTCTCTTCTTTGCAACAAAGCTCTATATCTCTCTATTTCTTTTTTCTGCAAAATACTACCCCATATTTATTTTTAAGGCAAGAAACAATCAGAAGCAATTCAATCAAATCTTTATATTTGGAGCGTGTTCTTACAAAGATTTTGCTATAGTTACATCCTGCGGGGTAGATGCATTGTGACCCTTCACGTGGAATCATTGATTCCAGAGAACACAAAATCTACCTTGCATGCTTCTATAGCTAAGTTTCTCTTCCTTAATTTATCCATGTTTATTTATTTTCTTAATAATTTGTTTTTGGTACAAGAATTTGCATCCACTGTCTAAATTTCCTACATGTGCTAAAGGTAAAAATATTCATATCTAACAAATGTATAATATATCGTATATTATTCAAATTATATGTAAGATACAGGCATTATTATCACCATTCAAAAAGCAACTAAATTAGTAGAAATTATAAATCTATTAATTTAACTAGAGAGAAGGTTAATTCCTTCAATCCACTCAACTTGAATTTCGTAAAAATAATAATAATAATAAGTTAAAAACTTTTGAAAGGAGGGTGACCGATCCACTTTCTCTACTTTACCACTTTATCCACTTTGGATTGATGGGCAAAACGATTGGAAGGTGACATGCTGACCAATCCATAATATATGCATAAGATGCAAATGCTAAAGACGGCCTTTACCACGTTATCCACTTTTTGCGTTGTTTTTTCGCTGTCTCAATGAAGTTCTGTCAAGCCTTCTAGGTGTAACATTTTCCTCTCACACACACATAAAAAGCAAGCAACTATGCCCAAGTTTCATAATAAATCTCTTACTTCATGAAATCACCTCAGGAATTTCACACAAATGGTGGATTGACGTTATATTAATGTTGGACATAACTTAGCTCTTAATGTGCACATTGTTAATATACATGTATTTGCACTTCGAGGCCAACTTATTTGAAAACCAAAGATAACGGAGTCTTATATTTCTAAATTCAAGAAGAGGCAAGGATAGGGGCCAGCTTTCCCCTGCCCTTCACATGACCCTCATTTAACATTTCTTGATTAGGCTCACCTCTTGAGTTGAATCAAGTTACATCATTGATCCTTTCTAATTTTTAGAGATCAAATGAAGATTTTAAATCCCGTGAAATGGGACTATTCTGATTTTCTTATGGAATAGGATGTGCCATTGTCTCGCGCCATCCTAACATTTGAGATAGGAAATATCTCAAGATATGCTGAGCGACTAATTAGGACAATGGTAGAACGATCCTACCCTATACGCGCGTAGGACCTCATCTTAATAACTTGCAGGATGTTCTGCTAGGACTTTGAGTCCTAGAACAATTTTAAGCAAGCATTAAAAATTCTCAATTCCTTCTGTTCTCTCGTGATGGATTGAGAACTACAATAGGATTTGGACATTCTAATAAAACAATGAGAACGTAGCAAAGAAGGAAAAAAGATGCAGGTACAAAAAAAAAAAAAGATGGATAGAAAGGTTAATCAATCCAAAGCTTCAAAGACAAAGTGATGACATTTCAACTACTCTATCCAAATCTACAAAATGTAAACGAGCTGTAGATCTCTCTCTCAAAAAAGAAGATAGATAGATAGATAGACAGAGAGAGAGAGAGAGGGAGAGAGAGAGAGAGAGAGAGAGCATAATAGGGAGGAGAACAGACAGCACTGAAGCAGAAATATATCTCTATAGAAGACGGAACAACCAAGGGAAGTAGGTAGCAGTAAAATCAACATAGAATCACGAAGCAAAAGGCCAAAGAACAAATGAAGCACCTGAGAATGATTGGTGGATGTCGACATCTCGAGGATCAACTGGTCGCAAAAATATCCTTTTTGTATCAGCATAGGAGCAACAGTTTGATCCTTTGGTTTTTTCCCCTCCTTTCTTCTCTTGTTCAATGAAACAGCCGAGAAAGGTCGAGCCTATGCCAACTGCAAAAATATTTCTTTTTAATTAATGCAAAAAAGGCTGGAGCAAATCATATTTCAATTCTTCCATTGTTTTTAATTGCTTCCCACTATAATGCAAATGGTGGTCAATTATGATGATTATTGTTCACTTCACAACCCAATAGAAGGGTTAGAATTGCGAATACCAGCCACTATATTACAACAATAACAATGGCGCCACCATGACGTTAGATTTAGTCCCCGCGGGTGTATTAGTGACGCTAACTCACATTTGTTTAGGCAGTTCAAGGCCACCTAACAGGATACGAAAGGGCTGATGAGATGCCTGCAGTCACCAACAAGCTTTTCTATGACACAATTTTTTAATTAAAATACTTCCCGAAATCAGTTAACCCACAATGTACACTTGCATAATTGCATCCAATAACAGAAAATTCAGGAACTCAGCTTTTATGGATGTCTCTGGTTAACAGCCAGACTACTAATTTATCTCTTTGAAAAGAACAAAAACAGCATATGGATGTTTGTTTAGTCCCAAATTGATAGATCTTGAATAATTATATAAGATAAAGATCCAAATAATATCTTTTGACTAGCCTTTTTCGAAGAGATCTTTGATTGATCCAAATGATATTAGAAAGATCTAGCTTATGGCCTATATAGGCAAGGAAACATTATAGCACAAATCCATTTGGATTAACCAATCATGATATTTATAGTTCTTGTAATTAAATTTGAATAGATTCAGATCCACTGGAACTTAAATAAAGAACATGCAAATCCATGTGGATATGTATTTAGTTCCACACTAACCTTGCACTAGATAGATTTGCTACACCGGTCACATCCTTTATTTAGAGATGTTAATTTGACTTTTTGTATGGTGCATCCCAAAATATTTAAACTTAGGTAATTTGTACCAAGTGGGACCCCCTTTTTCCTTTAAAAAGAAGAAGATTTTATTAGAAATTGGGTTAGAACACATACCTTGAATGTTTTAATCTCGAAACAAATAAAAATGATTGTATTTATATTTGGACTAGTTTGACGACCCTCTTGTCTTGCACTCTAAGAAGGCCTTGTGCTTTCGTTGAACATACTCCAAATCCGGGAAGATGCCAGAGTCCTCTTATTATGTCCATACCTTAGATGCCCAAGGCTCTTTTTGGATGGTTTTCTTAGAGAAAGATAGAAAGCATGTTCGGAAAGTGTGTCGGTAGTTTTTCATAAAGAGATATGATATATGATCATTTATTTATAGAGGCACGTACTAAGATTCTACTTCCACATGATCCGTAGTTGGAAGTTATCTGAAATTCTTAACTTTCATTTAGGATAAGACTGAGTCAATAGGATCCACTTAGGATGTGACTATGATTTTCAATAATTAATTAATTAATTAATTCTAATATCGATATGTACACACTTATCCTATGTGGATGTAGTGGTATTCTATATTAATGTTAACAATCTCCCACTTGGACACATGAGATAATATATTTTCGTATGCATATAAACTTATCTCCTCATACAGAGCATTAAGGTGTGCGATCTTGACGACAAAGAATGATTGTACTATATCAAGTAACCATGCTGATATAGTACTCGCTGCAAAGAAAATGAGGACAAGATCGTCTATGCCTCAGATAATTTATGTCACATTAATCAAATATTTTCAAATCCTCGAAAATAACTCTGAATAATATTTGACCATCATTCCAAGCTTTTACACTTATGATCATCATATATAGGATAACCATCCAGATTATGAGATACAAAAACTTGTGTGATGTAATCTAAATTATCTTTCCTAGAATCTAAAGTAATCCATCTTTTGGTCTAACCACTTTTCTAGACATGATCCACATAGTTGCTCATGTTGGCCAATTAGATGACATGCTAAAGTAGTGAAATTGAACCTCAACTTTATAAAATAACTCTAGATCCAAAGGCATAAAATAAAAGGATCTCATATAGTAACAAAGAGGGAACTATCATATTATTCTCCTATGGCGGTTGTATATGAGCGCATGTTGTATGATGTACATGCTATGGTGGAGCTCCCACTAATTAGGAAATGTCGCACTTACAAACACCATAGGATATTGCTCTAGTCATCATTAAAGTACTAACCTGAGCTACTCAACTCATGAGAGCCTATATCCAGCTTTTAATAGGCTTACTATAGATTGAGATAGACCTATAGTTGACTTCTTGAAAAGTCTCATCTTAGACTTACTAAGGCGATAATAACCTCTTTGAATACCCCTCATGTATCAAGACACTTACACTGATAATACAAATTTAGGTATCAGCTATCTCATCCTACACACCACACAGGTGTCAGGATGATCGTCCATGTGAGTGGACTGATCCAAGCCTAGTGATATTCAAAAATACGTGCTACAATAATAATTTTAATCTCAATAATATACTCAAAATGTGCCATATCATAAAACTGCAAATGGATGATAAATATTCATTAGTATAAAATAAACATAAATGTCCAAATTAGTGATCCAACTAAGGAAATCAAACTCTTCATAATCCCATATGTCTAATATAAATCTCAAATACATTCCTACCCAGTGGCTTAGTCAATGGATCAGCCACCATCTCAATACTAGGAATGTGTTTCAGGATCATTTCTCCATCCTTAACTTGATCTATTATATAGTGATATTTTCTCTTTATATGCTTACCTCTATCATGAACTTGGGGTGTTGTGCAAATTGCATGATAGCCATATTATTGATACGTATCTCAACAGGCTCATCAACATGGACTATCACCTCAAGCTCTTACAGAAAAGCACTTAGCCAAGCTGCATATCTTCCAGTCTCCAAACTAGCCGCATACTCTGCCTCCATAGTAGATTGTGCAACATAATCCAATTTCATACTCTGCCATGAGATGGTACCGCCTCTAAGGATAAAAACATATGCTGATGTGAAGATACTATCATCTATGTCTCCACTAAAATCAGCATCAATGTAGCCATGCAATCTCATATTTCTATCCTGGAATATGAGGACATAATCAGATGTACCATGAAGATATCTTATGATTCTTTTCATAAGTTTTCAATGTTCTTCACTTGGGTTACTCTGGAATCTACTTGCAAGCCCAATGGCGAAGTAGATGTCGAGACGAGTACACTTCATAAGATACATCAGGCTCCTAATGGCACTAGCATATAGTTTCTTTTCTGTTAATTTTCTTTCTTTTTCTATCTTTGGGCATTGTCTAAGAGTTAAGGTGCAATCCTTATCAACTAGAGTATCAACAGGCTTTGAGTTTTGCATCCAGAAGTGCTCAAGAACTTTATATACATTAGGTCTCTTGAGACATATTTAAGATCCTTCTTAAGCGATCTCTCGAGATCTTAATCCCGAGCACATAACTCGCTTTTCCCAAATTCTTCATCTAAAAGATGGAGGATAGCCATTCTTTAATGGCATTAATCATCTCTAAGTTGTTTCCAGCCAACAAGACGTCATCTACATATAAGGATAGGATTGAAAATATTTTTTTAGTCTTCTTGATACACACACAATGGTCTTCCTCCATCATGGATATACCTATGGAGGTAACGGCTTCATGAAACCATAGGTACCATTATCTAGATAATTGTTTAAGATCATAAATGGATCACTTAAGGCAGCACACTTTTTGCTCTTGTCCTTCGGCAACAAAGCCAACAAGTTGATCCATATAGATCTCTTCACCTAGTTCTTCATTGAGAAATGCAATCTTGACATCCATCTGATGCAGCTCAAGATCTAAATAAGCTACAATAGCTAGAATTATGTGAATGAAGTCAAATATCACTATGGGAGAGAAAGTATCCACATACTCTATACCTTCCTTCTAGGTATAGCCCTTCACAACTAATCGAGCCTTGAACTTATCAATCAACCCATTCCCCTTGTACTTGACCTTCAAGACCCCCTTGTTGTGAATCACTTTTCGCTTAGGTAGAAGATCGACAAGCTCCCACACCTTATTCTTAGCCATAAAATCTATCTCTTTCTTCATTGCGGCCAACCACTAATTCGGTCAGGCAAGGCAACTGCTTCATATGAAGTTGGCTCATCTATATCCAACACAACACACATGAAAGCCCTTTCCACAACTTCATCGAAATGATATCGAAAAACATTCCACATTGGCTCCGTCGAACTGGTTGAGCCTCTAAAGCATCTATAGCAGCGGTTATAAAATCGTTATTATAGATAGCCTATGGCAGCGGTTATGGAACCGCTGTCATAGCCTATCTATAAAAGCGGTTATGTAACCACTGCTATAGGTTTAATACAGTGGTTGACACATTACCTACGATAGTGATTGGCACGTCTACGGTAACAGTTGTAAAACCGCTGTTGTAGCTTTTGAATAATTAAAAAATATAAAATTTTTAATTTTTGATATATTTTACCTGACAAATGCAAAGATATATAACACAAAAAAATATTATAAACATAAAAATATTTCTAAAATACTAAAATTTTATTACTAAATAAAATTTATTATAATATTTTTTAAAAAAATACATCAAAAGTCTCCTAAATCTACATCATCATCATTCCTGGGAGATGGAGCACGAGCTGGAGGGAGAGCTGGAGCTAGAACTAGAGCTGGAGCTGGAATGCGTACCAATATATCCTCAAAGTCCATGAAGGCACCTCCAAAATGCGCGCTGATCGTGACACCATGTCTCTCATAATGCTCTTCAGATGAGATGTGTGCTCCTTAACCCGATCTGCCTGCATCATAGCATGATCTGCCCATGCCAATGCTACCTCAAGCTCTTCCCGACTGACAACATCGAAAGCCTATAAAGAGATGCTCGCCTCAGACTAATAGCTGGTTGGCATATGTCTGGGCTTGCATTGGATCCTCCCAGAGTGCTCAGGTCCCAAGACCTGAGATAGATGGTTATGGAGGCCAGAGGTATCCAGGCCCTCACTCACGAGTGCATCTAACTAATCCTATAATTATAAGTACAAATAAAATTTTATAATAGATGCTATAATACTAATTATATATGTTAATATATTTAATACTTACAAAAATTTTTTCGATCGCGGTGTTCATTGGCCTGCCCTACTTATCCGTACGGCTGGATCGAAAGATCTTGCTACGGCTGGGCATCACTCCATCTCTCATCGATTATAATAATGGATCAGTTTATCAAAAATATAAAAAAAATATTAAATTAATTTATCTACTAAGATTTAGAATTTATTACCTCTCTATGCACACGACTGGTCATAGACTCACGGTCGAGAGTGTGCGTATACTCATGGACTGTCCGATTCTCCTGGTTCTGACGGAAGGTAGCCTAATAAGTATTCAAATAAATAATAAATATTTAAAAAATATTTAAATATAACTTTAAGCGTATTAAAAAATTTAAAAGTTAGTAATTTTATCTCGAACTTCTGGCTCCTTCAATGTGTAACCATCCTCTTCCACTGACTCAAAGGATAGTCCTGTATCCATGGAACAAACTCCTCTGAAGTGTCTCATCGGTGCTCGAGCCATCCTCTATGGAGCTTAACCTTGTAGCTCCGGTATAACTCTCCGATCTTCTTCAGTCAGGCATCTCGAGTTCTCTTATGATCAAGAAAGTCATACCACTTCTGCACAAAATTATCAAAAGTTAGTTACAAAATTATTCTAATCAAACATAGTGTAAACAGAAAAAATACATAAATATAATTAAGATGTACTTACCCATATCTCCTCCCATATCTAGTTTCTGACCGTATCATCCATCATTCGTCAGTCTCTGGGCTCTATGGGAATAATGTCTGACTGCCTCACAAGTACTCCAAAACAGAAATGCATCTTCCATGCGGTCTCTCCTACTGGCCTCCCCTCCACATCATACTGTAACATCACCTGATGCTGGTGGTTTCATACATGCACCATATGTGTGGGGGCCGTAAAATATCCTTCTGGATGATGCACCTACATTGAAAATACGTTATGCAAATATATAAGTATATAAATACTATATAAAAAATAAATATATAATATAATAAAAATATACACTTAGATGCTGGTGAAGTAGCATGTGTTGGAGATGTGGGTGACGATGGAGGCTCAAATATCGATGGAGTAGATGCCGTCGAAAGAATAGATGTTGGTGGTGGAGGTCCCTGAGCAGCCGATGCAGAGGTGGACGGAGTATGCTCCGACTGCTCCTCAGATGCTGAACTCTACGTAACCCATCGAGAGGTAGGGATGAAAGCTAGATGGCGTTTCGATGCCATCGTGACCTACAACTTTAATGAACATTAACCAATATAATATGTTGAACAATAATCAAAGATATTGCCTAGGTACCATCCATACAATTATATATAAATATATGGATGCCAAAGATTATGTACACTAATCAATTGATGGGTCTATCACTATGCAATACAATAAACAAAATCAATAAGATAGGAGTTCTCTTAGCAGCCAGGGGTTTTCTTAGCGGCCAGCATGGCCCACAACATGGCCTGCCGGCATGACACGACCCTCCCTCTCACTCTCTCCCTCGATTTCCCTCATCGATGATGATGGCGAGGATGGACCCCCTCCCTCCCTCTCTCCCTCCTCCTTTCTTACTTTTGGATCTCGAAATTGGGTTTGGATACCTGTGATCCATTAGGATCTAGGTCTGGTACTTCAAGTATGGACCCATCGAATATTCGAGTTTGGATTCGGTACCAGTAATTAAAATCGAATCTAAATTTGAATATTTAGATTTCGATCTTAATTCGATCCGTTGATAGGTCTAGTCCAATGATTAATAAATAATACTATGAAATTAAAATAAAAAATATACCTATGACTATAGAAAGGGGATTGCACCGAAAGCTCTGAGGATCACCGACGATGATGCTAGAGAAAGATGACGACGCTAGAGGTAACCTGCGAAATAAGAGTAAGATGGTGAGATAGAGAGAGAAGAGAGAGAAAAAAAAGAGGAAAGAGAGAGGGGGAGGGAGCTTAGAGGGGTGCCATGATGGGAAGGCCAAGGGATGGGTAGGGCAGGGGGTGGACGGTCGGGATGGGGAGGGCAGGGCCGGTGGTGGTCGGGGATGGGGAGGGCAGGGGCGGTGCGGCCGGTGGTGTTCGGGGATGGGGAGGGCGGGCGATGGGCAGACGGAGATGGGGAGGGCAGGGGGCGGGCGGCCGCGACCATGGATGAAAAGGGCGGGGGGCGGGCCACGGTGGTCAGGGATGGGGAGGGTGGGGGGCGGCTGCTGGGGAGGGCAAGGGGTGGGCAGTCGGGCGTTGGACAGGGATGGGAAGGGCGGGGGCTGGTGGCTATGGAGGGCAAGGGTGGTGGCCGGTGGATGGGGATGGGGAGGGGTGGGGCGACGGACGACCTAGGATGGGGAGGGCGAGGGACGGGGGATCGAGGATGGGGAGGAAGGGGGTGGGCAGTGGCGGCCAGGGATGGGGAGGGCGGGGTGTAGCGATCGGGAAGGGCAAGTGGTGGGCGGCCAGGCAACGACCGAGGATGGAGAGGGCAGGGGACGGGCGTACGAGGATGGGGAAGGCAGGGGGTGGTGGCGGTGGTCGGGGATGGAAAGGGCAAGGAGTGGGCGACCAAGCGACGATAGGGGGGGGGGAGGATGGGGGGTGGCAACCGATCAATGACAGGAAATAGGGAGGGCGGGGGGAGGGGTGGTCGGGGAGGGCAAGGGGTGGGCGGTCGGACGATGGCCGAGGATGTAGGGGGCAGGTGGCGGCGGGATGCGTGGAGTCTCATCGATGATGGAGAGGGAAGAGAGAGCGCATACGGGAGAAAAGAAAAATTGAAAATTTTTAACCTAACCTATGGCAGTGATTTTTGATCCGCTACCATAGATCTATGGCAGCGGTTACTGAAAATCGCTATAATAGATCTACGGCATCAGTTTTATAACCGCTGCCATAGATCTATAGCAGCAATTTCCAATAATCACTATTGTAGGTTGGAATAATTTTTTTTTATTTTTTTAAAATATTATATAATTTTAAAATTTAATATCCATCTTCATCATTCATTATCTAAATAATTATCATTAGAGTATCATCATAAAAAATCACCTCGATCTGATGGCCCTAGCTTCATTGATCAAAAAATTTGATTTCGACGATCACGAATGACGATGTGATGACTGATAGATGAAGATCTTCGATCGATCCAAAAATCTATAATGATAATTTTGATGATATTTATAGCATACTATCAATATTTTACTTCAATTGGATATTGCTATCATGTCAATTTAGTATGGAATGATTTCGACCGTTAAATTAGAAACAAGCGATCAAAGAGCTAAACGACGTTCGATTATGAGATAATTTTTTAGTTAAATTATCTTTATTATAATTATAATCATTCTATATGATGATTATAGTAAAATTCAAATTATTTTTATATGAACCATTTACGTTAAGCAGATATTGCAAAAGCACGAGTATATGCATATAACAACCAACAGAGTTCAAGAATGGTTATTAGGCGATGTATAGTTTTAAATCGTTCTTAGTCTCACGAGTTAAATTTTATAATCACCACCATAAAAAATAATTTAAGTAGTAGCCAAGATCATTTATAAAAAAAATTATCTCATAATCAGACACCGTCTGATCCTTTGATCACTCGTTTATCATTTAATGATCGAAATTAACCTATACTAAATTGACCAAGATAACGATATTTGATTGAAGTAAAACTTTGATAGTATGCTACAAACATAACTAAGATCATCATTGTAGGTTTTTAGATCTATCGAAGATCTCCATCTATCAGATCATCGCATCGTCATTCGTAGTTATCGAAATCAAATTTTTCTGATCGATGAAGCTAGGACCATCAGATCGAGGTGATCTTTTGCGATAATATTCTAATGATAATTATTTAGATAATAAACGATGAAGATAGACATTAAATTTTAAAATTATGTAATATTTAGAGAAAAAATAAGAAAAAAATATATTGCAGCGATTATAAATAACTGATGTCATAGATCAACGTATAGCAGCGGTTACAAAAAATCGCTGCTATAGGTCTGACCTATGACAGTAGTTATCCTAACTACTATCATAAATCGGATCTATGACAGCGGTTACAAAGAATCGCTGCTATAGATCGGACCTATGGCAGCGGTCAACGATTAAAAAGAACCGCTGCCATTAGTCAGACTATGGCAGTGGTTTCTTGTAACCACTGCTATAGGTTAGTCCTATAGCAATGGTTCTTTATAACCACTATCGTAGATTCTATTACAGTGGTTTTAAAAATTGTTGTAATAATATGCGCTGTCGTGGACTCTTTTTGTAGTAGTGTTTATTAAGACTAGTTTGACTAGTCTTCTCCCCAACGCCTTTGACCCTTATCCTTGTATCATTTAATCTCTACAGGAAAAATGGTGTATTTTTTCCATACAAGAGAGGGCATGCACCCTTCCTTCTCACACCCTAGATAGATAAGTTTTATCTGGTTGCCATTTGAATTCAAATGAGATTTGAATTCGAATGGCTAACCATTTGATCATATCTATTCCCTCATGCCATCTATTCTTTTGGAATTCTATAAAATGAGAATTTTATCTGGGATGTGTGAACATTAGAAAAGAGAAGTCTTTTATGCATGAGCCCTCCCCTCTACATAAGAAAAATATAGAAAAAAAATTTGAGAGAAGAAAAACTACAGAGAAAGTTAGGCGCAAGGTTTGGGTGAAAGCATTGCCCTAGGATTTTGATCTAGATTTTGGGGTGTGTTCTCATAAGTTTTGATCGTCAGAAGTTTATAAAATCTTTTGAAGAGCCTCCTCTACCTCTCCTCTGCCTCTACTATTGATCTAGAGCATTTGAAGAATTAGTGCATGGTGATCGAAGTCGTTCAATCAGATTCAACCATCAAGAGCATCCTGCATCGAGCTAGCACTCGAGAGGAGCCGATCAAGATCAGAACCTCATGTGGACCAATTGTAGAGACTAGACATTCTGTGTGGCTGCATCATAATGAGAGAACTTTTTTAGATGTAATCAAATTATGATGATTGACTATCCATGCAAGATATCGTATTCTGAACACGTAGACTGGTAAAACTATTTTACTGCTTGTTATTTAATTTTTAGATTATAAATGCATATACATCATATTTTGATCCTAAATTTGTAGGATTTATAGATTTGATCTATAGCTATTTAAAAAATTAATTAGATTAATTTTTAATTTTACTATATTTTCTTTCAAAAAAGTTTCTAAAGTACAGCTAGAAATCCTGCATGTTTTTCATCAATGGTATCAGAGCAACTAGACTATTCAATATGATATATATGCATGCTTAGATTATTTATTTAGATTAGATCTAAATAATAATCTAATTTTTAAATCTAAAAATAATTTATGATCGCATAGACTAAAGGTTATCCTACTATAAGATTTATCCCTTACAGTATAAAGGTTGTCCCGGTACGTGCTGATCTAAAATATTAATTATAAAATTTTAAATCTGATCTAATAATTTTTATGATATGATTGAATGATTTTAATCTAATTTTTAATCATGAATAAGTATTTAGATTAGATCTAAAATGATTCATTATTTTTATGTATTATATATAAATTTAGATTAAAATCTATTATTAGCAGCTGTTTGTGAAATGAGCTGCTTTATTTTTGAAATGAGTCAACCCATTTGGTGAACAATACTAAATTATAAAAAAATATTTTAAAATTTTAAAAAATATTTTTGAAATGCTGAACCCCAATCTTTAGTCCAAATACTTAATTAAGAATTAAGTATTATGAATTAGAATCTAGAATTATGAATTAAAGATCCTAAATCATTGATCATAAAATATGGATTATCGGATTAGATAAATTAGGTCCATTAATTGGGTTAGACCTAAGGTTAGTTAAAAAATAGGCTAAATTAGAGTAATTGATCAAATCTAACTAAATATTAATTTAGATTATGTTAGAACTCTTTAGACTTAATTATAATTATTGTAGTTGGTCAAGTCTATGTCTTTAATAAGGAATAAATGAACTTGATTCATGGCTATGCAGTTGAACTCGAAATTACTAAGTTGGTCAAATTAAAACTAATTGGTGTCTAAGATAAGTTTGGTAGTTCAAACCAGTATTTTTAATTGGGAGCTACTCGTACTGATTCGATCTTTGACGAGTTAATGGCATATCCTTTTCACCGATCTCACTTACCTTATCATCCTGGTGAATTAGATTTTAATTAGATTACTTAGTGATTTGGACTCACCTATGTCAATTAGGTAAATCAGTGTGACAGATTTAGGTGCTCCTAATGCCAGCTTGAATTTGACTCTTTTTTATCTGACTTGGTAAAATCAGTGGAAGGATTGAAATTGGTTGGTTAATCTTCTCTCTTCTTCTTAAAATGGGTTAACCAAATTTTCTAAAATTATTAGATCCCTAAAATAATAAAGTTATAGTAATAACTAAGTCATAACCTTCCATTAAGTTGAGTGATAATGAATCCATTAGTTTAATAATCATTGGAGGCCCAAAGGTCTAGTCCTTATTAACTAATAGAATTATCATTCATAATATGATGATTTAGTTGGATCTTTCTAATGATGGTTAGGTTGGTCGGCTAAAGTCAAGCATGATTATTTATTGGTTAGATGCATTAAATATGATCATATTAATAGTTCGATCTAATCAGACTTTTTCAGTGGAAGCCAAAGTCTACTAATTAGGCTTCTCAGACAAAATTAAAATTACTAGAAGTTGAAAAAAATAATTGATTATGAATCTATCTATAGATGCACATTGATTGATCGATCAAAGTCGGACTTGTGTGTAGTCTGTGTGGATTCTAATATTCACTAAAAAATATTAAGATAATTTTTTGAATTGGAGATAGAGACTATCAATTTATATAAAATAGTGAAAAAATCTTTAGATTAAAGTCTAAGCCTTTAGGCTAAATAATTTATATACTAATTAGATTTTGATTTTTCTTATTATGCAGATATGGGTATTATCCTATCACTCCGATCATTATTGGATAATGATAAACTAATGGGATCCAACTTTGATAGTTGGTATCAAAAGTTAAAAATTATCCTGGAGTACTAGTGGATTCTATATATTTTGACAGATCCAGCATCTAAGGAGCCAGCTCCGAATGCCAGAGGAGCGATCCAAGATACTTATTAGAAGTAGCTCAATGATCATACCATCATTCAGTGCATTATGCTAATAGTAATGAATGATAAGTTCAGCCATAGGTTTGAAAATGCCTAGCCATAGGAGATGTTTCAAATATTAAACGACTTCTTTTGCATGCCTGACAACGTTGAGAGGCACAAGACTAGTTGTGCCATTTTCAATGCTCGAATGAGGGATGGGACGTCAGTCACCAATCATGTATTATTCATGATTGAAATGATTAAGCACTTGAGTAAGCTGGACATTTTCTTGCACGAGCAGCTTAGGAAGGATGTGATCCTGAATTTTTTGCCCAAGTCCTTGCTCTCCTTTCTTATTTATTTCAGAATGACAAAGTCTACAGTGAACTATCATAGCTTATTAGGGTTGCTGTAGAATTTTGAAAAGGATTACAAACTCCATAAGGAGATGGTGAATGTAGTGGGAGGATCTTCTTCTGATCATCGATTTTTTAAGAAAGAAAAGAATAACAAGAAGAAGAAGAATAAGAAGATGCAGCCACATGCTAGAATATCTGCACAGGGCCAGACCAAGAAGCCCAAGCCTGACCAGAGCCAAGCGGAGTGCTTCTTTTGCAAGAAGTAGGGGCACTGAAAGAGAAATTATCCTCAATATATTACCTCCCTGGACCCAAATGGCCAAGAAAGAAACAAGCAGTTGCTGGGCAAGATAATTATATGATAACATCTTGCAACTTCTCAATATGTGATACTACTACTTGAGTAATAGATACCAAAAGTCTTTATCATATTTATAATTCAATGCAAGGTTTGCAAGTCAGTAGGAGATTTAATGAAGGCGAGAGATTCTTAAATATTGGAGATGGAAGAAAAGTTTCAGTTCTA
This sequence comes from Cocos nucifera, assembly GCA_006176705.1. Lineage (NCBI taxonomy): Eukaryota > Viridiplantae > Streptophyta > Magnoliopsida > Arecales > Arecaceae > Cocos > Cocos nucifera. Next base: position 883,675 of record QRFJ01001037.1, read on the forward strand.
GCTTTAGAAATCATGAACCTTATAATCAATTCTCATAAAGTTTTCTATGTGATTATCACTTTTGTCTAAATTTTTTATTGAATGTTATTTTTGTAGGCTTTTGGCCAAGAAAAATTATGAATTTTTAATAAAAAATTTTTTGTAATATCATTTTGAATAGTATTATGATTTGTGTTGGATAATTGAATAATGATATTTATTTATTATCATAGCCTGCTAATATGGTCCAGTCCTCCAATAAATATTCTAGAATAAATGATGTGTTTGAAGTCTATCTTTGGCACTATAGACTAGGTCATATTAACAAAAAGAGAATAAATATGTTGGCTCAAGAAAGAATTTTTGAAGTTAGTGATTGTGAATCACTTCTGACCTGTGAGTCCTTTCTTTTTGATAAAATGATCAAGTCATCTTTTATTAAAAAAGATGAACGAGCCAGTGAACTTCTAGGTCTAGTATACACTGATGTATATAAACCCATGAGCTCAAGTGCTAGAGATGGATATTTCTTCTTCATAATATTTATGAATTATCTATCGAGGTATGGGTATGTCTACTTAATGAAGAATAAGTCAAAATCATTTAAAATATTCAAACTATTTCGTAATGAGGTAGAAAAGCAAACTGAAAAAAGTATTAAAACTCTTTGATTTGACCGAGAGGATGAGTATCTTTCCAATGAGTTTCAAACATATCTAGAGAAGAACGAGATTTTATTCCAATTGACTCCTTCTGAAATATCTATGTCTAAAAGGAGGAATCGAATTCTATCGGATATAGTTCGATCCATGATGGAGTTTACCAATCTGCTGATCTTCTTATGGGAACATGCACTTGAGTCGGCTTATTACATTCTAAAGAGGATTTTTGAGTAAGTCTGTTTCCAAAACATCATATGAGATATGGATAGGGTGTGTAAGCCAGTACTCTTGCATCTTAGAATTTGGAGGTATCTAGCTTATATCAAATATTTAGTAACAGATAAGCTTGGACCAAGGTTTGACAAGTATAATTTTATAGGATACCTAAAATAGATCAAAGGATATTCTTTCTATCTCGCTGATGAACAAAAGGTGTTTGTCAGTCTTAAGACAATCTTTTTAGAAAAATGGTTTATTGGTGAAGGAACTAATACATCTAAGGTCGAACTAGAGAAAGTTCGACAGATTAAAAAATTGACACAAGTAGCTGAACCTAAATCGGATTTGATTATATCAAACCCAGAGCCTGGTGAACCTGCACTCTTAAGATGGTCTGGTAGAGTACTATGTCAGTCAAATAGATACTATAATTTCTTGGTTTGGGATGGTGATCCTATTGAACTCAATGATAATGATGAGGATCCGATCACCTACATAGATGCAATGCAGAGATCCGATTCTAAGAAATGGCTTGAGGTTATAAAATTTGAAATGAAATTTATGAAGATCAATGATGTATTGACATTGGTTGATCCACTCAAAGGAGTAAAATCCATAGAATGTAAGTGGATCTTCAAGAGAAAAAAAGGCACAAATGAAAAGGTGGAGAACTATAAAGTCAATCTGGTTATCGAGTATCGTCAATGTTATGGTATAGACTATGATAAGATATTTTTTCTTATGATAATGCTAAGTTCATTCAGATTATGTTTGCAATAATTATCCATCTGAACTATAAAATCTGGTAGATGGATGCGAAGATACATTTCCTAAAGGGAAGGTTGGACGAAAAGGTATATATATGAAGGAAAAATTCTGATTTTTTGGATCAGATTCGTTCAGATCTGATTGGATCAAGAGAGATATTTTAAAAATTTCTCTTTTAAATCTAGATTAGATTTGAGATATTTTAGATCTGATTTTATAGATCTAATAAAATAAAATAAAAAAAATTAAATCTGATTTAATTTTGTACCTTGTTATTAGGTAATCGGATTATCTTATGATGATCCTGCTGATTGCCTGAAGTTGTAGATCTAGCCACGCAAGTGCCTGACCTCTATCGATATCCACTCGGACTGGATCTGGAGATCTTCTTCTTTTTTATCACCTCTTCAAATATCAGATCTGGATATAATTTAGAAAATCTTCAAAACTTCTTTTGAAGATCTAGAATCGTCTCTTACAGTAGTGCTGCCTTCTTTCTTTCTTGTCACCTTTCTCTTATCTGGATCGCACCAAACTGGAGCCCAAATCTTTTTGGATATGAAGAGGAGAGATATGACTAAAAGATGGCATGGAGGAGGGAGAGGGGTAGCCTAGGGGCATGGGCTAAGGGAGAACTACTTAAAAACTAGGCACAAACAGGGTTTATATATACCCTGCTGCGCCATGTAGTGCCACATCATTCCGGCCAATCACGTTGCTTCGTGCAATCAGATCAAAATTTGATTGATGGGATGACATCATTTGATCCAATCAGATGAGAGCCCCTTCAAATTATCCTTAGTTGGCGCCAAGATCGATCAAAGCTGAGTCTTAGGCGCCTACCTAAGTTGATTCCAAGAAGCAACATGGAGTCCCATCTGTATGGGACTCCAGGCATCCCTATCCATGGGCGCACACCTCACTAAGTATGCACCCCCTCCTTTCCATTTTCTAGCAAGGGGACAAGCTCCTATTTGCTCTCCTACAGGTGCATGACATATGGGCAGATGTCTAAGTGTCAAAGGTCAATGTTTGACCAAAGTCAGAAGACAAAAATTAGAAGGTGATGAAAATTGGCAGGTGTTGTCTTCAATTTATCTCATAAATTATGATAATCCTTTTCTGACCTGGACAAGTTTTAGTCAGACCAAGTAAAGGTATCTAAGTGAGCACAAATACATTTGGCTCAGTCGAGACAACTTTTAATGATAGTAGAAGGAGAATATTAGGCTCAATCGTGTGCTAGCATGATTTTCTTGAACCTAATTGAATCTTATTTAAATCAATTGAACTGGATTAGTCCAATTGATGATATCTAGATTCAAATCCTTATTTGTGTGACCCAGTTAGGTTCAGTTCTATATGATAATGGGATATGTCATGATCTCTATCATCGTCATCATTGAAACACCTTTCGATGGATCAGAACTCTTCTGATTTAGATAACTAGAATGATCGATCATCTAAATCATTCTAATTGCTTCCAAAATCCATCAGTGATACCTATCAGTATATGGTGGTAACCCATCAAAACTAAAAATGAACCTCCTGGATGCAGCTACCTATGTGATTAAGTTCTTCTATCTTGAGCTCCGATCAGATTAGGGTTAAGGTGAACTCATCAAACCCTAATTTCTATCATATGATTTAATCATTCGATTCAAGTCCGATGTGAAAATCTTAATAGAAACTCTTTCTATTATTTCACTCTGCCATGGCCATGGGCTTATGGACTTGATTCTCATGATCATCATAGGGCTGCTCCTCATCTACCGAGGTAGATAGATTTCCATCTTGGTGCAATCCAATTCCTACAATGAACATGCTATAGCCAACATACACCTCAGGATTCCGAATGGCTAGGAGATCGAGTCATGGTGTAGTCAAACTATAACACCCTCAAGGTGAACTACTGATGCACCTCAGGTCAAAGAACCAGACACACCACTGCAGCTTCGAGTCAGTCATCGACGAGAAGGTAGACTTCCTTATGACTGCTCGAGGTGGTCACGCTCAGTGCCCTCGTTCTCTAACGAGTATCTATACTCTCACTCCGGTGTCTCTACACCGTAGACTCAAGACTCATCTACTATATAAAAAAGTGATTGTATACCAATCTTTTGGATCAATCACCATCCTCATGATGATCCTACGGTCGGAAGCATTTTATGAGTTAACAATGAAAATTCATGTCTTAAATTTTCAACTCTTGAAAATAAGAATTATCATTACCATTAACTTAAGAAATGTATACAGACACTTAAATACATATTTATGATAGAAAATAATCTATTTTATTATTTATAGTCAAAATTATAATTTTATTCTTAGAAGTGTATCATAAGTGTCAGTCAATTCTGGCTTATAGGGCATACATATCTAACAAACTTTCACTTGACCTAAGGCCAATTGGCTACAAATCTAAATCCCATCTTCTCAAGGTGGGCTTCGATCTTCTATTGACCCAATGACTTTGTAAGTGGGTCTGTCGCATTGTCTGCGGAGTCGACTCTCTTGACCTCAACGTAATCTTTCTCGAGGTAATCACGGATGAGGTGGTATCGCCACTCGATATGCTTAGATTTTTAGTGAGACCTCGGCTCCTTAGCAAAAACTATGGTGCCATTATTGTCACAGTATAGAGGAATGGCATCTGATGGCATCACTCCAATCTCTGCGGCAAACTTCTTATACAGAATGCCTCTTTCGTAGCTTCTGACGTAGTGATGTATTCTACTTTCATGGTGGAATCAGCTATCACCATCTGCTTGAAATTTTTTCAACTGACAGCTCCACCATTACACACAAATAGACTCCCAGATGTCGATTTTCGATCATCTACATCGGACATAAAATCCGAATCTATATATTTTTGGACTTGGAGTTCTCCATTACCAAAGACCAACTATATATCCTTAGTTTTTCTCAAGTACTTAAAGATACATTTCACAGAAGTCCAGTGTTCTTCACCTAGATTCGACTGATATCTGCTTGTGATACTCACAGCGTGGGCTATATCAGGTCGTGTACATAACATGGCATACATGAGGCTTCCTATTGCTAAAGCATAAGGGATCTTGCTCATGCGTTCTATTTCCTCAGGTGTGCTAGGGCACATCTTCTTGAAAAGATGAATGTCATGTCTGAAGGGTACCAAACTTCTCTTAGAGTTTTTCATGCTAAACCTCTTTAGCACTTTCTCTATGTACATCTTCTGTGAAAGTCCTAGCATCCTATTCAGTCTATCTCTATAGACCTTAATTTCTAGAATAAAGGATGCTTCACCTAGGTCTTTCATTGAGAATTCTTTGGATAACCACATTTTAACTATGGTCAACATGGGAATATCATTCTCAATAAGAAAGATATCATCCACGTACAATACGAGAAAGACAACAGCGCTCCCACTGATCTTTTTGAAGATACATAGCTTCTCATTCTTGATGAAATCAAATAATTTGATCACATCATTGAAATGAATATTCCAGCTCTGAGATACTTGCTTAAGTCTACATATGGACCTTTGAAGCTTGCATATCTTGTGATCAGTATCACTGAATGTGAAACTTAACGGCTGTTCCATATAGATATCTTCCTCAAGATATCCATTTAAGAACATCATTTTCATGTCCATTTATCATATTTCATAATCAAAATAGGCTACAACAACAAGCAATGTATGGATGGATTTTAGCATAGCTACTAACAAAAAGGTATCATGTGAAGGAAAATCCTGATTTCCCGATCCAGGTTCGTTCAGATCTGATCAGATCAAGAGATATATTTCAAAAATTTTTCTCTTGATCCCAATCAGATCTTGATATATTTCAGATCTGATTCTTATTATTTTAATAAATAAAATAAGATAAATTAAATCAAATTTAATTTACCTGATTTGGGTAATCCTATTATCCTGTAGATGATCCTGATTGCAGCGAAAGGTTCTGGATCAAGCCACGCAAGCGCCTGGCCTCTACCGATATCCACTCAGATTGGATCTGGAGATCCTCTTCTTCTCTATCACGTCTCCAAAGATCAGATCTGGATCTGATCTGGAGGATCTTCAAAACTCCTTTTGAAGATCAGCAGTCGTCCTTTTGCAGCAGCGCAGCCTTCTTGCTTTTGATCGCCTTTCCTTGATCTGAATCGCACCAACCAAAGTCCAAAACACCTTTTGGACATGGAGAGCAAGGGGAGAAGAAGCTATGGCATGGAGAAGGAGGGGAGAGGCAGCCTTGGGGCGTGGGGTTTCTCAATTGAATTGCATTAGAATCTGAGTTGGGCGCAGGGTCTTATTTATAGACTAAGCGTGATCCAACTCCTCTTCCTCCCAACCAATCACAACCCTTTGTGAAATCAGATCTAAATCTGATTGGTTGGAATAGAGACCCCTGGATTCCTCCTTAGAGGGCGCCTAAGACCAGTCAAACTGGATTCTTAGTAGAACTCTGATTGGAATCCAAAAGGGAGATGGAGTCCTTGTCCAACAAGGACTCCAAGGCGCCTCCAACTTGGGGTAGGCGTGCGCCCTCCTCCTTGCCAGGTTCTGGCAGGGGGACAGGCCCCCACCAGTTCTTCAATAGGTGCATGACACGTGGACAAAAGTCAAAGTATCAATGGTCAACATTTGACCAGTCAAAGGTCAACTTTTGACCAAAGTCAAAGGACCAAAAATGGCAGGTGACCAAAAATGGCAGGTAATGTCTTACAAAATAAGACAACCTTTTCTGACTTGGACAACCTCCAGTCAGACCATATGAAGGCCTCTGATTGAGCACAAACTCCTTTGGCTCAGTCAGGACAACTTATTTATGATAGTAAAAGAAGAACGTTAGGTTCAATCGAGTGCTAGCACGATTTTCTTGAACCTAATTGAATCTCATTCAGATCAATTGAACTAGATCAGTTCAATTGATGATCACCAGATTCAAACCCTTGTTTGTGTGACCCAGTTAGGTTCAGTTCTGTATGGTAATGGGATATGTCATGATCTCTATCATCGACATCATCGAAACTCCTTTCGATGGATCAGAACTCTTCTGATTCGAACAGCTAGAATGATCGATCATCTAAATCATTCTAATTGCTCCCAAAATCATCAGTGACACCTAGCAGTATATGGTGGCAACCCATCAGAGCTGAATGCGAACCTCTTGGTGCAGCTACCTGTGTGATTAAGTTCTTCTATCTTGAGCCCCGATCAGATTAGGGTTAAGGTGAACTCGTCAAACCCTAGTCTCTGTCATATGATGTAATCATTCGATTCAAGTCCAATGTGAAAATCTAAATAGAAACTCTTTCTATTATTTCACTCTGCCATGGCCATGGGCTTCTGGACTTGATTCTCATGATCATCATAGGGCTGCTCCTCTACCACCGAGGTAGATAGATTCCATCTTGATGCAATCCAGTTCCTACAATGAACATGCTATAGCCAACATACACCTCAGGGTTCCATATGGCTAGGAGACCGAGTAATGGTGTAGTCAAACTATAACACCCTCAAGGTGAACTGCCGATGCATCTCAGGTCAAAGAACCAGACACACTACTGCAGCATCGAGTCAGTCATTGACGAGAAGGTAGACTTCCTAATGACTACTCGAGGTGGTCACGCTCAGTGCCCTCGTTCTCTAACGAGTACCTGTACTTTCACTTCGGTGTCTCCACACCGTAGACTCAAGACTCATCTACTAAAGAGAAGCGATCGTACACCAACCTTCCGGATCAATCACCATCCTCATGATGATCCTATGGTCGGGAGCTGTTTATGAGTTAATAATGATTATTCATGTCTTAAATTTTTAACTCTTGAAAATATGAATTATCATTACCATTAACTCAAAGGATGTATCACAGACACTAAATACACAGGTGTGATAGAAAATAACCCATTTTATTGATTATAGTCAAAATTATAATTTTGCCCCTAGAAGTGTATTACAAGTGTCAGCCAATTCTGGCTTCTAGGGCATATATATCTAACATCATGATAGTCCATGCTTTCACGTTGACTATCATCTTTTGCCACTAACTAGCTTTGAATGTCTTCACATTCTCATGTACACTAATCTTTCTCTTGTAGATCCATTTATACCCAATAGGTACTATACCTTCTGGTAAATCTACCAAGGTTCAGACTTGGTTTGAATGCATCGAGTCAATTTTTAACTTCATTATCTCCAACCATTTCTTAGAGTCAATATCCAATATCGCCTCATTATAGATTTTGGGATCATCACCATGAATCCCGTTACCTATGAGGAATATTTTCTCTACTTCCTCTGAGATAGTACCTAAGTACCTCTCAAGGGATGGAAAATCCTTTTCAATCTACGAGGTGGAGGAGGTAGTGATTGTATTGGCTCAACCTGATTTGGTTCCATTTGGTCCTTAGCTTCTTGCTCTTGTGAGACTTTCTCATCGAGCTTGATCTGTTCTCCAATGCCGCTATCTTGAATAAACTATTTTTTAAGAAAGATGGTATGCCGACTCATAATCACATTATGATCTTCTAGAATATAGAAATAATATCCTAATGACTCTTTAAGATATCATATAAATCGAGCTTTAAAGGACCTAAAGTTTAACTTATCCACTTATTATCTTTTAAACATGAGCCGGACAATCCCAAATTTTGAGATGACTCAGACTTGATTTCTTACCATATCACATCTCATACGGTGTAGCAGAAATGATTTTAGAATGAACTCTATTCAGTAAATATATTACAGCTAATAAACAGTATCCCCAAAGAAAATTAGGGAGGTCTATGAAGCTCATTATAGATCGAACCATATCTAATAGGGTCCGATTTCTTCGTTCTGAGATCCCATTGAGTTGAGGTATTTCAGGTGGAGTCCATTGAGACACTATACCATTTTTCTTGAGATAGTCCAAAAATTTTTGACTAAGGTATTCATCTCCTCGATCTGATCGAAGAACCTTAATGGGTTTTTCAATTTACTTTTCTACTTCATGTCTGAATTTCTTGAACTTTTCAAAAGCTTCAGACTTGTGTCTCATAAGATACACATACCCATACCTAAATAAATCATCGATAAAAATTATGAAGTAGACAAAGTTGTCTCTAATCAGCACATTAAATAGACCGCACACATCAGTATGTACTAGGACAAGAAGATCCATGGCCCTTTTCCCATGTCCTACAAAAGAGAGTTTAATCATTTTGCCATGAAGACAAGATTCATAAATTGGATATGACTCAAAATTCAACAGACTCAATAATTTAATTTTCTCTAATTTGTTAATCTTATCTTCTGCTATATGACCTAATCTTAGGTGCCACAGATACCTATTGTTTAGACTATCCCTAGGTCATTTTATGGCATTCATATTTTGCTCGATATTAAAAATAGATTCATCAATATATAACTGGTAAAGATCGTTAATAAGAAAATTACTTATAATTTTATTTCTTTCATAAAGAATATTACAATGGTTCTTAAGAAAACTAATTATATAGCCTTCTAGTGCTAAGCATGAAACAGAAATCAAATTCCTACTTGCTGTAGGCACATAATAACAATCTTTTAATACAAAGTCTAAACCAGATGATAGTCAAAGAGGATATGTTTCCACGATCACGGCAGCAACTCTTACTCCATTTCAGACGTGCAGGATCATCTCACCATCCCTCAACCTCCTGCTATCCTTAAGACCCTACATGAAAGTGCATAAATGAGCACTAGAACCAGAGTCAAGCATCCAACTGGATGCAAAAAAAATCGTAAGATTAGACTCAATAACGAGCATACCTCCAGAAGGACCTGCCTTCTTCTTATTCTTCAGGGTGGCCAGGTAAGTAAGCCAGTTTCGCTTTCAGTGACCGTCATTGTTGCAATGGAAATACTTTTTTTGTCAGCGGCCTTCTTCTTCAGCTCTATCTTTTTTTTCTTTCCTCCTTCCATCTTCTATTTTTTCACAAACTTCTTCTTCTTTCCAAAAGACTTTCTCTTAAAAGAAGTCCATTTCATAGCAAGCACTAAGCCTTTAGAATCTTTCATAGAAAGCTCAGCAGTAACCAATATGTTCATAAGTTCGGCCAAAAAATTTTGAAGTTTATGCATATGATGGTTCATGATGAACTACCCATATGCATCAGTCAAGGATTGCAGAATTATGTCATTCTATAGATCTAGGTCCAACTTCACTTTGAGCTTCTCAAGCTCTTCCCAATCCTTGATCATCATCAGACAATGATCTTGGACTGACTGTCCATCACGTATTTTAGCCTTGAATAGTTGTTTAGTGACTTGGTACTTGGCTGCGCGACTCTGTTCACCAAACATCTCTTATAGGTGAGCCAACATTTGGCGGGCAGTCCTGATATCTTCATGTTAGCACTGAAGTTTATCAGACATCGAGCCCAACATATAGTATCTGGTCTTATTATCTTCATCCATCCACTTTTTAAGAGATGCTCTCTGTTCAGCGGATGGACGAGTTGATAAGGTGGAAGGGTCCTGGTCCAATACATGAGTTAACTTCTCAAAATCTAAAATAATTTTGAAGTTTCGAAGCCAATCCTTATAATTAGATCCGGATAGTCTATGGATGTTTAGGATACGTGCTAGTGGATTGGATGCAGACATATTTCTATAGAGAGTCAAAGTTTCTAGTTAGATATTATAATTAAGACTTGATCAATTTATTTAGGAGTTTTATTTTTAAACAAATTAGCTTCCTCTATTTTCTCGGATCCCTACACTCTCTTTGTAGAGATATAAAAATCTTAATGATTAATGATTTCTAGTGGATGGTGCGGTCTCATAAATTGACTCATCACCTCATCTAGCAGTTATTGGTGATGGGTTAGCCAATGAGTGAACAACTCTTGTTCAATGATTCTTTAATCATGATGCACCCAAACTTGATCTCTAATTCATGAATCTCACCGTGTCTGAAATATTGATCAACTCCTTAGTTAAGTCAGACCCACCATTTGCATAGATTGGATTTCTAATTGAGTCTCTCACTATATTCAGAATATTAAGCCCAATCCATCCTTCAGTCCGTAGCATCCAATGCCTAATAGACATGGTTGCATCTTTTCGGTGCAACTGAGCCACTGTAATCCAGTCGAGAACAATCAACCCCGGAAAGGGCCCGCACATCTACAATGGTGGAAGACCTTAGACTTAATCTTTTCTTAGGAAGAATTTGATTCAGGATCTCATTAAACTAGACTTGACATAGTCATAACAATTATGACTAACCTAGTGGCATGGGTTAGCTCGGATTATTGACCACCTTAGATCAGAACTGAGTCAACAAATATGGCCAGGTAAGTGAGACCGGTGGAAGGGATATGCCATTAACTCGACAAGAATGCATTCGAGTTGAGTAGCTTCCAATTAAAAATCAATTGATCGTATTTGCCAAACTTACCTTAGACACCAAATTATTGAGCCAGAACCAATCAGATTAGCCTACAATCCAGACTCTAACCATTGAGCCTAATTAGGTCTTAGCTTGATCAACCACTCACGTGACTCGATCTTGACCTAGATTTAATCCTATTAGGCTGGTCAATTTAAGCTCTGTTGATCCCATCTAATCAACTCTTGATTCGGTTTGATCAACCGCTTAGACCTAATTGAGCTACCCAAGTCCGAATCCAATATTATGAATATATCTTAGATCTAAAATTCTTAATTTTAGACCTAACATATATTTCATAATCTTAATTCTTAATTAAGTTTAGGGTTCATAAATAAAATATGTCAATAAAATCCTAGGATTTTAGAATCTTGGGTTTTGCAGAAAGTAAGTTCTTGAATTCTAATTAAGGACGAACGCGCAGCACCCCTACACATCATAAGAATATTTCATCGAATGGGAGGAGAGGATTTTTAAATCCTACTTTGTTCTTATGATCGGACGGCTAAGAAAAATGCCTTAATCAAAAATATAAATCTACAAAACTAGTTAGATCTACATCATATATCTCATATATAAAAATTGATCTAACTTTATACATGTTTTGCATACATCTCATGTATCATATCATGCATATTTTTAGATCTAAATTATCTCATAATTCATCTAAAAAATTAAATTTAAATTGATCACATCAAAATAAATTCTAATCTAGCCAATTATGTTGAACTATTCTACAACTAGTCTAAACATGCATTCATCATATCTCATATGATCCAAAATTAAATAATTTTATTTTTTATTTTTTAGATCTTATTATAAGATTTATAATATTAAAAAATAGTAAATAAATAGATCTAAAATTATAACTTAATCAAATTAAATTTTGATCATGCAAGACTATGTATAGATAATTCTATTTTACAACTAGTCATGCATCTTATAAAATTTAGATCTAAATTATTTAATTTTAATTTTTTTAATTTTAGTTCTAATCATATCTCATGTGACATCTAAAATTATTTAATTATTAAATTAAAATTAAAATAAAATTAAATTTAAATAATTTATTAGAATTTGGCTCTAATATCTGTTGAAGAAAAAATCTTGATTTTTTGGATCAGGTTCGTTCAGATTTGATTGGATCAAGAGAGATAATTTTAAAAAAAAAATTTTGAATCTAGATCAGATCTAAGATATTTTAGATCTAATATTATAGATCTAATAAAATAAAATAAAAAATTAAATCTGATTTAATTTTGTACCTTGTTATTGGGTAATCGGATTATCCTATGATGATCCTGCTGATTGCCTGAAGTTCTAGATCTAGCCATGTAAATGCCTAGCCTCTACCAGTATTCACTCGAACTGAATCTGAAGATCTTCTTCTTCTTTATCACCTCTCTAAATATCATATCTATATCTAATTTGGAGGATCTTCAAAACTTCTTTTGAAGATCTGGAATCGTCTCTTACAGCAGTGCTGCCTTCTTCCTTTCTTGTCACTTTTCTCTTGTCTGGATCGCACCAAACTAGAGCCTAAATCTTCTTAGGCATGGAGAGGAGAGAGAAGACTAGAAGATGGCATAGAGGAGAAAGAGGGGCAGTCTTGGGGCGTGGGCTAAGGGAGAACTACTTAAAAATTAGGCGCAGATAGGGTTTATATAGACCCTACTGCCCCATGTGGTGCCACATCATCCCGATCAATCATGTTACTTCGTGCAATCAAATCTAAATCTGATTGGTGGGATGGCATTATTTGATCAATGAGAGCCCCTTCAAATCATTCTTAGTTGGCACCAAGACTGGTCAACGCTGAGTCTTAGGCGCCTACCTAAGTTGATTCTAAGAAGCAATGTGGAGTTCCATCTGTATGGGACTCCAGACGTCCCTATCCATGGGTGCATGCCTCACTAAGTATGCGCACCCTCCTTTCCATTTTCTAGTAAGGGGACAAGCCCCTATTTACTCTCCTACAGGTGCATGACACATAGGCAGATGTCTAAGTGTCAAAGGTCAATGCTTGACCAAAGTCAAAAGACAATCATTTTCTGATCTAGACAAGCTTCAGTCAAATCAAGTAAAGGTACTTGAGTGAGCACAAACATATTTGGCTCAGTCGAGATAACTTTTAATGATAGTAGAAGGAGAACGTTAGGCTCAATTATGTACTAGCATGATTTTTTTGAACTTAATTGAATCTTATTCAAATGAATTAAACCGGATTAGTCCAATTGATGATATCTAGATTCAAATCCTTGTTTATGTGATCTCGTTAGATTTAGTTTTATATGATAATGGGATATGTCGTGATCTCTATCATCATCATCATCGAAATACCTTTCGATGGATCAAAACTCTTTTGATTCAGATAACTAGAATGATTGATCATCTAAATCATTCTAGTTACTCTCAAAATCTATCAGTGATACCTAGCAGTATATGGTGGTAATCCATCAAAACTGAAAATGAACTTCTCGGTGCAGCTACCTATGTGATTAAGTTTTTCTATCTTGAGCCCCGATCAGATTAGGGTTAAGGTGAACTCATCAAATCTTAATTTCTGTCATATGATTTAATCATTCGATTCAAGTTCGATGTGAAAATCTTAATAGAAACTCTTTCTATTATTTCACTCCACTATGGCTATGAGCTTATGGACTTAATTTTTATGATCATCATAGGGCTGCTCCTCTTCTTTCGATGTAGATAGATTTTCTCTTGGTGTAATCCAATTTCTATAATGAACATGTTATAGCCAACATATATCTTAGGATTCCAAATGGCTAGAAGACCAAGTCATGGTATAGTCAAACCGTAACACCCTCAAGGTGAACTACCGATGCACCTTAGATCAAAGAATTAGACACACGACTATAGCTTCGAGTCAGTCATCGACGAGAAGGTAGACTTTCTTATGACTGCTCGAGGTGGTCACGCTCAGTGCCCTCATTCTCTAATGAGTATCTATACTCTCGCTCTGATGTCTCTATACCATAGACTCAAGACTCATCTACTATATAAAAAAGTGATTATACACCAACATTCTGTATCAATTATCATCTTCATGATGATCCTACAATCGAAAGCATTTTATGAGTTAATAATGAAAATTCATATCTTAAATTTTTAATTTTTGAAAATAAGAATTATCATTACCATTAACTCAAGGGATGTATCATAGATACTTAAATACACATTTATGATAGAAAATAATCTATTATATTATTTATAGTCAAAATTATAATTTTGCTTCTAGAAGTGTATTATAAGTGTCAGCCAATTTTGGCTTCTATGGCATAAATATCCAATAATATGATACAATCTAAAGAATTCATATTCATAGATGAGTCTAAGATGTGTAAGCTTCAAAGATCTATTTATGGATTGAAGCAGGCATCTTGAAGTTAGAACATATATTTTGATAGAACGATTAAAATGTTTGACTTCATTAAGAATGAAGAAGAGCCCTGCATATACAAGTGGGCTAATAGCCCAGCGGATGTATTTCTAGTATTGTATGTGGATAATATTCTCTTAATCGAGAATAATATCTCTGTATTATAAGAAATAAAGATCTAGCTGTCATCACAGTTCTCTATGAAGAATTTAGGAGAAGCTTTCTATATTCTAGGGACGAATATCTATAGAGATAAATCTAAAAGATTGCTCAGATTATCCTAGTTCACATACATTGATACGGTGCTGAAAAGATTCAGCATGGAGAATTTCAAGAAGGACTATCTATCGATAGGCAATGAATTTTTTTTTCAAAAAGGGATTATCCGGCAACACCTTAAGAGAGAGCGTATGAGTAGAATTTCATATATTTTGATAGTAGATTCTATCATGTACGCTATTTACTTGTACAAGATTAGATATGGTATGCTCACTAGGGATAGAAGTAGATACCAATCTGATCCACGAAGAACCACTAAAAAGTTGTTAAAACTATCCCAAAGTATTTGAGAAATACTAAGGACCAGTGGCTTATTTATGGTGAGTCAAATTTGAGACTTGTGGGATTTACTGACTTTAGTTTTCAATCTGACCATGATGACAGTAAAAATATATTCAGGTATGTATTTATCCTTAATGATGAGCTGTCTGCTAGAAAAGTTTCAAGCAGTATACTGTGGCCGACTCAGTTTGTAAGATGGAGTATGTCGCTACATCAGATGCTGCCAAAAAAATGGTGTGGCTAAGATAGTTCATCATCAAGCTCGAAGTAGCATCCTTCCTTGATGGTCTAGTTTGGCTCTTTTGCGATAGCTCTGGAGCCATTGCTTAGATGAAGAAACTGAAAGCACACCAGCGGATGAAGCATATTTTACGTCGCACCATCTTATTCGAAAGATCATGGATCGAGATAATGTTGACCTTTAGAAGATCGATGAAAAAAAATTTGGCCAATTCATTTACTAAAGCCATTGCGGTGAAGGAGTTTGATGACTTCAAATCGAAGATGGGTATTAGATACTGCACCAATTAGCTTAGTCCAAGTGGAAGACTGTTGGAAATAGTATCCTAAAGTCAATCATGAGCCTATTGATGGTTGAGCTATTTTTTATACTTATATATAAATTATTAATGAATAAAAATTATTTTGATTTTTTTTATCATAAATTCTTTAATCTTCTAATAAACTTCTGTGTTGTGGTAAAGTTCTTAGGACTATTTAGAATCGACAAAGGAGGATTTATCGTTTAGCTCTTAAATCTGCTTGCGATCAAATGATACGTTGTTACCAAGAACGATAATGTTTATCGAGTGTAGGTCATTATATGTCATATCGGTTGATTGTCCACTTAACTAAGGAGTGTTGAGATACTGGTATGACATATAGATGAGATGTAGGGATATATCTATACTGAACATGACCAACTCTAGAGCTTTTCTAGTATCAAAGATTTGCTCTGATGGAATATGAATATTAATGTCCTCCTGATCTGAGATCACCACGGTGACTTCTAAGCAACTCACTATGCTTTGGTGTCAAACTATCTGAATTTCTAATTCAATGATGAAAGATTTCTGAGCACAGTCAAGTACTTAAGGAGTCGGTATATATATCAAGATGGGATTGACCACTTCTAGTCTCAAGAGCTGTGTTCAATTATGTTTCAGTTTAGTAAAGCCTTGGCTAGGATAGTCCTAGTGAGGAGTCATGGGATGGGACTGATTGCATTAAGATAGAATATGGATGTACTTTTTAGAATTGGTAGTTTGACTTTGAGTCATCCTATATATAGGATCAAAGGGATAAATTATGTAGTAACCATATTCACGTAGGTTCTAAATATTACGATTATGACTATTCGATCTATTTGAATATCGGGTACCATTACTAGATGGTCACTTCGATTAGTATAGAAAGTGATTCCTATGCTATTGGCTTACGTTCGAACCTATGGGGTCATATATATTAGAGATTTTTACCTGATCTGATGGTTGGTGAGGAGTCCCATCGGACTGAAACTTTGTAGTCAAGAATCCCACTAGACTAGGACTCTTCGATCAAGAGTCCTACTACATTGAAACTTTGAGTACTACTTGTCTAGGACTCTATGATCGAAAGTCCTACCAGTCTGGAACTCAATGATCATGAGTTTTATTCGTTTGCGACACTAGGATCAAGAGTCCCACTGGTTTGGGACTCTTCGATCAAGAGTCATATCGATGGGACTCTATTATCCGGATACCCACTAGATTTGAACTCTATATTTATGAGAGATTTAATTAATAATTTAATTACTAATTAACTTAATTTGATGGAGTAATGATTTTTAGATCAAGTCCAATTGAATCAGATTCAGTTGGGTTTGACCCGATTAGGTTATGAGATGACCTAATCACCAAGGAGGTTTATTCCCTAATTTGATAAGGGGTTGGGCTTAATCAATTTTTGATTTGATTAAGATTAGTTAAGTCTAATTAAGCTCAAAATGAGTTAGGTTTAAACTGATCTAATTGGGCCTAACCAAATTGGTTTGGGTTGGTCTAATTGGATAAGGTTTATTAAAACTAGTTTGACTAGTCTTCTCCCTAGCGCCTTTGACCCTTATCTTTGCACCATTTAATCTCTACAAGAAAAATGTTTCTCATGTATTTTTCCCATGCAAGAGAGGGTGTGCACCCTTACTTCTCATGCCCCAGATGGATAAGTTTTATCTGATTGTCATTTGCATTCAAATGAGATTTGAATTCGAATGGCTAACCACTTGATCATATTTATTCCCTCACACCATCTATTCTTTTGGCATTCTATAAAATGAGAATTTTATTTGGGACATGCAAACATCAGAAAAGAGAAGTCCTCCATGCATGAGCCCTCCCCTTTATGTGAGAAAAATATAGAAAAAATTTTGAGAGAACAAAAGCTAGAGAGAAAGTTAGGCACAGGGTTTGGGTGAAAGTGTTGCCCTAGGATTTTGATCTAGGTTTTGAGGTATTTTTTCATGAGTTCTAAGCATTAGAACTTTATGAAATTTTTTGAAGAGCTTTCTCTACCTCTACTGCTAATTTAGAGCATCCGAAGAATCGGTGGAGAGTGATCGAAGTTGTTCGATCAAATTGAGCCATCAAAAGCATCCTGTATCGAGCTAGCACTCAGAAGGAGCTGATCAAGATCAGAGCCTCGTGTAGATCATTTATAGAGGCCAGACATCTTGTGTGGCTACATCGTGATGAGAAAACTTTTCTGGTGGTGATCAAATTACAGTGATCGACTACCCGCGTAAGATATCATATTCTGAACATGTAGAGTAGTAAAATTATTTTAATGTTTGTTATTTAATTTTTAATTTTTAAATGCATGTACATCATATTTTGATCCTACATTTATTGGGTTTATAGATCTGATCTATAGCTCTTAAAAAAATTAATTAGATTATTTTTTAATTTTACTATACTTTTTTTCGAAAAAATTTCAAAAGTAGAGCTAGAAACTCTGTATGTTTTTCATCAAGCACCCCATCATAGCATCTAGGATTTGTGTTGGTGTTTGCTACCTTCAGAGATCAAATCTCCTTAGGTTCACGCACAAGATCAAGAGTTCTGCGACATGGTATAGATAAGGTACCATAGTTTTCTCTAACATTTGGTATCAGAGCTATCGATTGTTACAATATTTGGTATCAAAGCCTGGTAGAGTATGGAAGCGAAGAAGTCATATAGAAAAAATCAAAATTCTGCATATCTATTCCATGGTATGTCTCAGATTTGCTTTCATATTTACTATGATTTGGCCAATCAGAAGAAATAGGTTGAAGGTGGAGTTTTAGAGGATTGATGAAAAAAAAATTTGGGGGTGGAAGGTTTGAATGCATGATTTGCTGATCGATCTTGGTAGAAAGATCGGGGTGTATGACGGAAAGACGATAGGATTCTTTAGGAAGATAGATAGCATAGGATAGTTTGGTAGATGAAAAGAGTTCACCCAAGGGATAATGGTCGAAGGGAGGCTAAAAAAGCAACTATACATCCTTCGGTTGTAGGAAGGTGGAGAAATAGTTGGGATGCATTCAGCTGTTCGATCAGAGCAAGGATTTGCGAAGTCTTGGATGATAGAGATGGTCAATCCATGGAGAGTCATAGTAGGTTCAAAAGAGATGAAAATTCTTGATGGTTTGGAGGTGCCCACAGGGTTGCAGAGTATTCGAGATGAAAGCAGTGAGGTTGGTGGTCCAGTAGATTAGAGCTGTCAATGGATCGGATCCAAACCCAAGATCCATGGATATTTATTCGACAAGTTTGGGTCTGGTACTAGTATTGGACCCGTTTACCCAGATCTGGGTCCGGACTCAATAAACTATGATATAAATGCATAAGATCTGAATATTTAGGATCCAAATTCGATGGACCTAAGACTCAAATTATATATAATATAATATAATAATATTATATATAAATATTAAAAATATTTTAAGTCGTTAGATCAGAGATCCAATGGCCTAAAATCTTTCAAGAAAAAATGCCCTAATAAATCCCTCTCTCCCTCTCTTAGTCTCCCTCTCTCCCTCTCTATCTCTCGACTCCCTCTCCTCTGCTCCTCGCCGCCTCTCCCTCTCTGCCACAAGATCCATCATCGACGGGCCACAGCTAAACCCTAACTCGCCCGTGCCCCCTCCCCTCTCTCCCTCTCTCCCTCTCTGTCTCTCAATTCCCTCCTATCTATCTCTTAACTCCTTCCCTTCCGCTCCTCGCGCGTCTCCCTCTCTGCCACGAGATTTGTCACCGACGAGCCATGGCTAGACCCCAACTCACCAACGCCCCCTCCCCTCTCTCCCTCTCTATCTCTTGACTCTCTCCCTCCACTCCTCATCGCCTCCCACACTCCACTGCGAGATCCATTACCGGTAGGCCATGATCGGATCCCAACTTACCCGCACCTCCTCCCTCTCTCCCTCTCTTCCTCTCTATCTCTTGACTCCTTCCTCTCTATCTCTAAATTCCCTTCCCTTTGCTCCTAACCACCTTTTGCTCTCCACCGCGAGATCCATCACCGATGGGCTGTGACCAGACCCCAACTCGCCCATGCCCCCTCCCTCTCTCCCTCTCTCCCACTCTATCTCTCGACTCTCTCTTCTTTGTCTCTCGACTCCCTTCCCTTTACTCCTCGCCGCCTCTCCCTCTCTGTTGTGAGATCCATCACTGATGGACCACAGTCGGACTTCAACTTGCCCACACCCCCTCCCCTCTCTCCCTCTCTTAATCTTCCTCTCTCGGTCTCTCCCTCTCTTAGTCCCTCCCCACCTCTCCCTCTTTGCCAGTCGTGAGATCCACTTGCCAATGGGCCATGGCCAGACCCCAATATCACCTATGCCTCCTTCCCTCTCTCCCTCTCATGTAAGCATTGGGTCCCGAAACCAGGTCTGGATATCCAGGATCTATTAGGATCCAGGTCTGATACTTCAAGACCAGACCCATTGGATATTCGAACCTGGGTCCAGTATCAGTAATTAAAATTGGATCTGGTTCTGGATATTTAGGTTCCAATCCAAACCCGACCCATTGATAGGTCTACCAGGTCAGGGCAAGGTGGCTGATCTTGGATCGGATTTCTTTCATAGGGGCATCAAGAACAATCGTGGTTCAAATAGTGGATGGGTTGTGTGCAGCAAGGGAGGATCCGGATACCCATAAGGAGGTGGTGTTAAGCCTCGAGATGAGATAGGTGGATCTGAGCCTAGGACAGGGTTTAAACTATATTTTCTCTAGGTGAAACTAAAGCAATGATTGGTGCAGGGGCAAAAGATGATGAAGTGCTAGGATAAAATTTTCTAGAATTTAGTCATTGGTTTTAAAGAGTTGAATGAGCTCTTGAGTTTTTAGAGGTGTCTGCAGCTTACGGAGTATTCAAGATGGCTTCAAAGGGATCCACAGAGTGCGGAGGATTCGAAGGGACAACGATGGTATTCGAGGTGCAGCGGCAGGCCTAGCAGTATAGCATTGGATGGTTGACCTTGAGTGTCTCGATTATAGAGTCAGGTTCTTTCTAGCATCAGATGGACCTCGATTTTAGGTAGAGCATCGAACAGAGGTGGCTTCACTGGTGGAGAGGATTTGACATAAGTTCAGAGTAGAGGAGAGCAGAGAGAGGAGCGATATTCTAGCACCAGTGCTGGAGATACACAATTTTAGGTGGAGTGGCATATGTAGGTAGACAGATGTAATTCTAAGGAGATCGTGTTAGGTGGTGCAGCGAGTGTCGGTACAGGAATGTTATGAGTTCTCTAGGAAAGTCCAAAATAAGTGATGCGACTGCATGTAGAAAGATATATATAGCTCCAAAGGTGGTGCTAAGAAGCAAGTCAAGATCTTCAGCAAAGGAGATGGTCATCCCAAAGGCCTCAAAGGAAGCTCAGCAGCTCAAAAAGGATGACGATGGCAAGATGTGCACAAGAAGCTATCAGAGAGCACATCGATAGTGAGATCATGTAGGAGGATATTGCCAAGTATGCCAAGACTTGGACAACCAAGGTGGAGATCATAAAATTTGGTGTGGTGCTCCTAAGCCTTGGAAGGCTACAGGAGGAGTTAGAAGTTGGCTCCGGGGATACTAGGATAGGAATGGTCCTAGGGCTAGGATAGAAATGGTTCTAGGATGGAGGCAATATGTAACTTTCCATGGGCTTGAGGTTCAAGTGTGAGGATCTTGAGAGGCTTGGTTAGTATTCTAGAGATCTGAAAATATAAGATGGAGCAAAAAACCAGAGCTAAAAGAAGTATCAGCCAATAAAATGAGCTAGCACATAGGTGGAGCTTGCTCAAATACAGGTTGAGCTGGCTCAGATTGAGACTGAGTCAGCTCGAACCGAGATCGAGCTAGTTCTCTCAGGTATATAGAAAATAATGTTCGAGAATCTATGGCACAAGACATAGTCGAGCTGGCTCGAGCCTCCATCGAGCCAGCTTGGACATGGCAAACAGACTACATAGGATTTTTGTATGGTCTTGGATTGGATTTGATCCAAAGGGTCTTAAGGCATGGTTTGAAAGATCTTAAGGTGGCTAACTCTAGGTTTGGACTGAAATTAAGTTCATAGGATGAGAGCATGTGAGTGGGTGTACATGGGCTTGGTGAGTGCTTTCATGTATTAAGTTAGCTAGAAAAATTTTTGATCGAGCCTATTAGCTATGTATTTATACATATGTTATATTTGGATTTTATAAAGAGAAGTGAAATATAGATTTTGTCTCCCTTAACCTCTTCTCTCTCTTTCTCTCTTTCTCTAGGGTTGCTGCCCCAAGGTTCCTTAAAAACATCCTAGAGGGAGGGGCACCTCCCTTAAGCCCTAGGAGGGAGGCACCCCATCATAGCACCTAGGATTGGTACTGGTATTTGCTGCCTTCAGAGATCGAATCTATCATAAATCTTCTTAGGTTTACACACAAGATCAGGGGTTTCTCAACATGGTATAAATAAGGTACCATGATTTTTTCTAATATTTGGTATCAAAACTGTCGATTGTTACAACATTATGTCACACATCATAATCATCAATAGAAGAAGATGAAGAAATTAAAGCAAAGAAGGGATTTTGATTATAAACATCCAAACATAGCTTAAAGAAATGATCATCTAAGAAAGAAGATTCTAAGAACAAATCCTGATTATAAATATTTACACCACTATCGCTGAAATAGAAGGAATATCCTAGTCCTCGATTACACCGAATTTCTGGAGCATACAAAACATTTTTTAGGAGTAGGCCTCTGCCATTCTTCATTCCTAGCTGGTACATTCCAACTCTGAGGACTTCTTTACTAGTGCCATTTTCTAGTGTGATATGCTGTGTCTCTATAGGCATTTGGTGGTATTCCATGAATCCCTCCTTATCGGCACTTATGTGCCACGTTGCTTCTATATCAGTAATCCACTTAGGACGTGAGTATTTAACTAATGCATGTGAGCACACCAAAATATAAGGAGAGTTAGGAAAGGAGGTTATCTTCTTTGGCTCAGGACAATCCCAAGCAAAGTATACTTTCCTCTAAAAATTGTAGCACTTAAGTTTGGATATATCCTTTTTTCCACGTGAGCCCCTCTTGACCTTCTTGATCTATTCTTTCTTGAGTGCAGGACCCTTAATCTTAGATCCTTACTTTCTATGTCTAGACTTGAAGCTCTCATGCTTCTCAGCCTAAGCCACATAAGCTAGTGTAGCTGGCCTTAATGTGCTCCACCTCCAGCTCCAAGTGATGCGATATATCCTCAAAAGTCTTGACATTTTTACTATGCATCATAAGAAGCTTCATTTGGGCCTACTCATGATCCAGCAAGGATCTGATCACCTCCACTTGTTGCTCATCAATGAGAGTGATACCTGTAATTTGAAGGTCTTGAATAAGAGAACCCATCTCTCTAAGATACTGAGCTATGCTATGCTTTGGATCCTTGATATACTACTAGAATTTTAGTTGCAAAGCATTGAGCTTTATTGCAGATGTCTGTCCGAATATAATCTTCAACTTTTTTCATATTTTCTTCGTAGTTTTGCAAGACTCGAATTGGCCCATGAGGTCACTCTGCATGCTAACAAGCATTGCAAGGTGAGCATATTGATGGTTCCTCTCGATACACTTATCATAGGCGTTCTAGAATGCATGAAAAATATCATCTTCTTGTAGTGGAAGTATGGTAGTATACAAAGTATCCCATACCTTCTCCGCTTGCAAAAGGTATTGGACATGTGTCTCCCAGGTGGCATAATTTAGTACCATCAAATTTCTCAGTTTTTACAAGATTAGCGACAATAGAACTAGTGGCCATATAACTACAATATAAAGGATTAAAGATATTCAGTGCACATATTCAAAAAATAACAATAAAATCAAAGTGTTAAATCAATGCATTAGATCGTTAGGCTTCAAAGTCATCATCCATCATGCATAATCTTATACTTTTATCCAATTATTTTTGTGGAACAAATCGATATATCTCAAACATCAAATAATGTAGCCCTACAAAAGAGCTTTAATGATGCTAAACACATAAGATGAATAATTGATGAATAATTACATTATAGCACCAATTTATAAGTTTACCAAATTAATTTTCATGCAGTCTTAGTTAAGGATATTCTAATATGCACAAAATAAGCATAGAATAATCTTAATCATAGGAACTCTTAAAACATTATTTCATGAATTTTCTATAATTAATAATAATAAATTATAAATATTAAAACTAAATTAAAAATTAATTCTGATAAAATCTGAAATCTTGAACTAAGCATATAAAGCTATGACTATAGGAGTATTGAACTCAAAACAAAACAGCCCAATGGACCCACCATATGCCCACACATGCTTGAAGATTTATTAAAATATATATATTTTTTAATTATTTTAGGGCAAGGTAAATGGATCTTGATGGCCCTGAAAAGTCTCCAGGCACCACAAAGATGCGATATCCAAAAGGATGAATCCTTCAAGCTCTAACTGGGTTCTCACAACCTTTCGTGAGAGACAGATCGGAGTAAACCTTCCCCTTGAGAAACTTGGCTCAAAGGACCATATCTAATGTTTATTTTTTATTTTTAACAGTACAGGGCTTACCATCCAGTGCCTCGATACTTTAAATTTTCAAACTTTTCATCTCTCATGATAGGTACAGAAACAACCTGCAGGCTTTTCTATTAAACACATGGTTTAGGCTTTCCGCTACAGGAGATCTTATCCATTTTTTTAAAAAAAAAAGTTTCAAAATCATTTAGTGCGTGTCACACGCTAACTGCATGATTATTTTTTAAAAAAAATAACTTTTGATAAATAACTCTGTTAAAAGTAGAATTTTGCCTTTTATTTTATGTGGAAAGTGAATGTTGAAAAATATCCAATCTTGAGATTTTACATTGACATGCGTTTGTATATATGTATATGTACATATATGCACGCGCACCTTTAAGATGAACTTTGTATCTCTAAAAAGAAGAGTTTATCTATTCCTCTTAACCCTAAAATCAATAATGAGAGATTCAGATTGATAATCTATATTGTTGACTGTGATCTATGCTACTAAAAGTAATTTGAGATCAAAAATCACTTTTTTAGGTGGTCTCCAACCTATGTATCAAGTGGGTGCAAAAATTAACAATAAATATGATGTCAAATTATGTTTTGCTATGAACTAGGTGGTTTAAAGACCCTTTTTTCTCTAACTTTTCTGCTTTTAAGTAATTTTGGGATCTAGATGGTCTAAAGTCGCTTTACCTCTCTCTAGCTATCTTGGAGAAATATCTGTAGAAGATTTTCTCATGAATCCATGCAGAAGAATAGAATACAAAAAATCATAGATGCATACCTATGTTCAACTTTGATTTTTCAAAAACAATGGATCAGCGAATGCTTAGACAAACATCAAGAGCAAAATCCTTCTTTACCAATTTTCTCTCAACAGACGGAGCAAGTTTGAGAACTAATCTCTTGGTATTTATAAGAAGTAGAGAGAGGACCTAGCTATTTAAAACAAAAATCTTAATAGGCCCATCCATTGCAGGCTCAAATGGGGTTAAAGCTTGCACTATGCCGCTTTAACCATACTAACTCAATATAAGTTGCATCTAGTCTAAAACAAAAGGATCACAAACAACATTGGACTTACATGCATATCTATTAATCCAGATTACATAATTAATCTATTTTTAATAAAATAAAATAAATAATCAATGGCAGCCCATAATTTAAAAAAATTCTTGCAATGTCATCTAGGGCCAAAGTGACTTTCATCCACTTCAAACTAACCAAACACGTCTCATGCAAGCTCATATTTATGGTGGAGAAAGTGTTATTTACATTTGTGAAGACCAAAATCTTATATTTATATAAGCAAATATGCCTTCTAAAGCCTTGGTTTCATATAAACCGAGATAAGACTTAAACATTCAAATTTACAGACCTCTAGATCGGTCCATGCTACGTTGGAAACTTTAAAAAAGCTTTTTAATACAATAATTCACCACCTAAGTTACGGGAAAAGATTTTGGCTCCAAAATATTACGTACCATGCAACGAAATGGACCATCACCGAAGCTAACTTTACCATTTGCGAAGGCATCGCAAAATAATTTTCCAACCCATTCTAAAACAGCAAAAGAATGGTTAGGTGGAGAGTTAAAATTTTAATTATCAATATTTTTTATAGCATCAAAATTTATTCTAAAATTACTGCCGCTTTTGAAAAATATCAGCAAATTTTTTAATACCAACACTACAAAGTGTCGGTAAATTTTTAATAAATACCGATGCTTTTTTAAGTATATCAAAATTAATATTTAAAAAAATTATCGATGCTTTATAGCATATTTATCGATGCTTTAAAGCATCGGCATTTTAGAATTTTTTAAAAAAAAAATTCATATTAAACCATCATAATTACATGCGTTCAAATTTATAAAATAAAACTTGCCCAAAATTTATAAGAAATTTTAAACAACATCGTAACAATTTAAACCTGTTCAAAATATAAAACAAAAATCATAATAAAATATATAACTTATCCAAACATTATAATACCGACAATATCCAAGATCCATACATAAACATGTTCAAAATTTATAATACCAACAATATCATAATTAAATACATAAAGCTATCCAAAATTTATAACACCAATATCATAATCAAATACATAGACGTATCTAAAATTTATAATACCAATAATATAATATAAAAATTTATAACACCAGCAATATCATTATCAAATACATAAATCTATTCAAAATTTATAATACCAACATCATAATCCATGCATAAACCTGTCCAAAATTTGTAACACTAGTAATATCATAATTATATTGTCCATCATGTTTGTTAATGAATTACAATCTATAAGCAAAGAGAAAATAAAGAGAAGTCAGACTATCAGTCATCCATGGAAGCATAATCGTCATCAACTCTACGACTGCTGGAAGTACTGGAAGCCTATAATAAAGATATACAAACTTTAGTAGTTAATTATACAAAAATCGTAACATAAATTTAATGAATAAATAAATATAGTAAGAGATATACTATGGAAGAGTCTACAAATGTCCGTAATACGGATGTCAACTGATTAATCTAAGTCCTCATGATGGATATATATCACATCGTCATAGCTCTATCTCATCGCCTCCACCCGTGCCTCCATCCGAGCTTCGAGTGTACGAATATCTATATTGCTAAAGCTCTCTCTAGCATCCTGAGTGTATCGATGTACATCAGATAACTGAGTGAGGATGACTCCAACTCCATAATTCCTCACTTGACCATAATGGTTCGGTCCCAGCAACTCTATCATCACCTGGACCTCGATGCGACTGGCCTTCATAGATGCTGAGGACTCGCCGACATGCTCCGCAACAAGAGATGTAACTCTCTCCTATATTTAAGAATAAAAAATATATTAATTTTTACTTAAAAATAAAACTCCATATCATTAAGTTATCTTTACTCTTACTCACTACAATGAAATAGACCACCACTGCCCATCTCTTTCAAATCTAAACGTGCCTTTAAGTTATCTTTATTCTTTTCATCAAGATTCAACAATGCGCCAATCAAATTATTACAAATATTCTTCTCTCTATGCATTACGTCAAGATTATATCTTAGAAGATTGTACTCAATCCTAATAAGATAAATAAAAAAATACTCCTTTTCTTCCATAACTGCTTCACAACTCTATGTGTAGATATCTTCATTGTGTTATTATCATTCCGACTTTTATCTATATGATCATCATCATCGTGGAAATTAACATCTTCAAATACACCTGAATCAAGATTGTGAGTAATGACATTCTCTGTCAATCTTTCATTTGTTGAGCTTATAATATTTTTCCTTCCTCTTTTCTTAGAATACTTGGAAACTTTACCATATCTATGATTCATGCCATGCATTTGTATAAGAATCTCAATCCTAGATGGTGGTAAAGGAGCAGATCGTAATTCTATAATACCATCAAATACATCTTGTGAAAACCAAAATGAATGGTCGGCTTCCAACCATCGGCGATGACCCATATAGTAGAATTTTTCTCCATGTTTTAACCAGTATGAATGGGTAGAATCTCCACAAGAAGGACATGCAATACGTCCCTTTGTGCTCCATCCAGATAAATTGGCATATGCAAAAAATTTATTGATAGTCCAAATAAGAGGTGCCCTTAATTTGAAAGCCTGACCATTGCAAGCATCAAATGCATCAATGCCCTTTCATAACTATTTCAATTTTTTAATTAAAGATTGCAAAAAGATATCAATATCATTGCCTAAACCTTTATCGTTCAGAATAACCATTAACGAGATAAGTGAAGATTGTTTCATACATATCCATGATGGCAAATTATATAGAATCAGAACAACTGGCCAAGTGCTACAAGCAGACTCAATGTCCGAAATGGATTGAAGTTATCAGTAGCTAAACCTAATCTAACATTATGAACATCTGAGACAAAATCAGGATACCTATCACCAAATATTTTTTTATGCCAAACTATCAGCTGGATGTCTTAGTATTCCATCTTTTGTACGACCTTCTTCATGCCATCTCATAGATGAAGCTGTTTTTGATGATGCATAGATCCTTTGCAATCTAAGTATCAAAGGAAAGTAATGCAAAACTTTAGCCGATTTTTTTTTACTCCGAGTAGCATCCACTTTGCTGAATACATCATCCTCATCTTCTTTATTTGATATCCATCATGAAGATCCATAGACATTACAAGATTCTTGATTAGCATTTTCCTTCCAATACAATATACAGTCATTTGAACAACTATGAATCTTCTCGTATTCAAGATTCAATTTTTTTACTAAATTTTTCGCTTCATAAGAAGAAGTTGGCAAAGCATTACCTTCAGGAAATACATCATTTAATAATTAAAGCAGTAAAACTCTTACCAGGCCATCCATTCAAATATTTCAAATAAAATAGATATATAAGAAATAAAATTTTTGAAAAGTTCTTACAACTGGGATGTAATTCTTGATCATAATCTTTTAATAAATTATGATACCAATATTTTATCTCATCATTAGATGAATGTTGAGATATCTCAACATGCATAGGATCAGTAGATATAGACCCCTCGGACATTACATCTGTTTCTTGTCCTTTTTTGAAATCTCCTAAATTTTAAGCACCAAACCCTAGAGCATCTCTGAGCAAACCCCTCATATCTTCTCTTGTGGGATTTCTTTGTAAATTATTGGTTCCAATATCAGATCTATATTCCATATGTGAGGGTTGATAATATGGAGATGGTAACATAGATTTTTTATGAAAGTATATCCTCTAACAAAATCATTCCACACTAAATATTCTTCAACAGTTTATGAATCAAGAGAAGTATTATTTATACATTTTTGACATGAACAAAAAATCTTTTCATTCATTGATCCTTTCTCAATGATAAATTTAATGAAATTTTGAACTTCTTGAAAATAATTTGTACCGGATCTTGGCATGATTATCCAACTTTTATTCATCATATGAAAACAAGAACTGAAATAAAATTTATCTAAAAAAGTTATATAATTAATATATTAAAAAGTCCATCAAGCTGAGTTATTGTGTAGTAGCACATGCTCTGCAACTTAACATATTTCAGATACACCACATGATAACTACTAAGATAGAATATTATAATAATTAAATTTATTTAATTAATTATAATTAATTGATGGATGTATCTTAATAATTTTTTACTGAATAGATGGTAAGCTTTTATTTTGTACCTTAGCAAGTTTCCTACATACACCTAGTAATATTATATGCAATCCCTATGGAAAAAACTAATTTTTATATTATATTATATAATAAGTGCAAGATTTTATAAATATCATCAATAAAAGAGTGATATAGACTAAAATAAATAAATTTATGAAAATTTATTATTGTGGCACGTCTACGTTCGACCAACTCTTGACCACGTAAATCATATCAATTCTCAAACACGGTATAGGGACAAAGAAGCAATAGCATTTTTAAGTACCATCATGTAGCATTATTAAAGATAGTCTTCGTTACTAGCTATTAGATGTGCAATATCATTTAAAAAATATAAAATCTAATATACATAATGCATCATCAATGATCTAGTCTTGATGCAGTTTCAAAGGTAAGATGGCTTGTGGTTGGACCAAAATGCCAGCTAAGTATTTTTATTTTGAAAACCAGCCATATATCTATAACTGTCATCCCATCACCTACGGGTCACATCCCATCGCATCAAGCAAATTTATTTCCTGAATAAAGGACTGGCCATTCTAATTGCCAATTAGTTCACCAAATAATTTTATTAAAAAATTATTCTCTCAAATAATTGTATATGACAAATATTTTTTAAAATTAATTTAAAAATTTTATAAAAATTGAATCTGTTAACCTACTTACCTTATATTTTTCGAGAATCTGTTCAAACTCAACCCGCGATTCCCGTCTTTGAATTAAGAAAGAAGAAAGAAACTTAAGATCTTTTTCCTTTCTACAGAATTTAGATTAGATATTATTTAGTTGATATAGAATGCATGGGTTCTACCGGAGTTTTAGTTTAATCATATAAAGATATTCATATAGGTTTTAAAAAATAAAAAAAATTATTTTCAATCTGTGCATGCTCGTGGATTTGACAGAAAAAAAAAGACACGACAAGCCTTACCAAACCAAAGAATAACGGCAGCAGGGGCTTATCAAAATGGTGCAATGAGCTTCACTCCAACCAGGCATGCTATTAGGTTTTATATACATATTTGCCAAAATATGTATGCTTTAGATGCAATATCATTTGCTAGCAAATCAACATGAACAATGACCAATCATTTTGCCTCATTATTTTTTCATCTTTAAGGTACATGTTTTTTCCTTAAATGCACTGTACCTGAACGGTATTAAACCTAACCTAGGTCTGAGACAGAGTATGCACATTACAATATAAACCAAGAAAACCAGCTGATAAAAAAAAAAATTGAGTAAAAAAAAAATTGTGCCCCTCTTTTTTATTCTAACATTTCGCACGTAGAAAGAATCAAAATATATCTATCTCACACCAATTAAATTAATGAAGCAAACTTATCTAACGGTAGTAGATAAGCAATTGATTGATGAAGAGGAGCGATCGTTTGACGAAAAGAGAGGCGATTGGAGGCTGAGCGATAAAAAAGGGGACTTTGAGAAAGCGAAAGAAGAAAAGAGCTATCAGAAAGGAAAAAGATCGAAGACCGATCAGTCCAAATTGCCAAAGAGAGAAAGGTTGGTTGGAGAACGGTCATCTGAAGGAAAGAGAGAGGATCCAAAAAGATGGACAGTCGACTCGGAAGAGAGGGAGAATCTAGAGAGATAGAACTAGGGTTTGAGTTTGGAGACAATGGCACCATTTAAATAGTAAGAAAAATTAAATTTTAACAACGCCACGATTCATCCGTGGATGCTTTTGTGCGTCAAACTTTACCGATGCTTTTAAAACGTGTCGGTAAATATATAATTTTTTTTAAAATTTTGCCGATATCTTATTTTAGCATCGGTAAATATATGATTTTTTTTTAAAAAAAAAATTTGGCATTTTTCTCTTTGACAAATTTAAATGATTTTTTATATTATTTTATGTAGTGAATCAAATGATGTTGGTGCACGTAGGGCTATTCCACAAATTAACAAAACAACCACTCAAGGCTCATTCTCTGGTTGGGTACAAAGTTTATGGAATTAAGCCAAAATGAACCAACTTAGTCTCACTACGAGGCTTTACTTTAAAGCTTCTTACAAGGGGTAATATCCATGTTACACATATATGTCTAATTTAGGTCAATTTAGTTTACTGCAATCCAAATTACATATTTGGAGTAAGAGGTTGGAAAAAGGAGTCACAACTTAAATCTAGAGATTGTTTGGACCCCCTATTGGGCACCAAACAGGTGTTCTAGCCCACCCCACCAATAAACTACGGTGGGATCGAGCTATGCCCTGCCAAACAGGATCTTAGACTAATTAAGAAAGGGAGCTTAAAGGAGCTCATACATCTTTCAACTAGGGATTAACTTCAACCATGATTCCATGAATGATAAGAAGAAGATGCTGGTGGTTTAGGAACGATAAGTTGCCCAAGTCAAGCAAGTCTAGGATTGTCCATTAGCCCCCACAAAAACGTAACAAGCTCTCATTTCAGGATACCTCCTATATGTTTATTGCCAATATCTAGTAGACTAGCTCTAAGTTAGCAAAATGGTTTAGCAATCACCAACTTTAAGTTTATATTAGTCTCCATCCTAGCTTGCTCTAACGTCCGATGACTAATTAATTTCGTCCATAATCTATAACCAGCCAAACATCTTCATTTGATGTGGTGGTTTTCAAGATAGAGCGATAATTATGGCTCATAGGGTTAATCTTCCGCTCTCTTTTAAGAGTAGAACCAGAAGAAAAAAAAATCAGTTGATAGTTTAATACACAAGGAAGAATTCTTAGATGTGTGTTGCAGCACGAAAGAAAGTTTGCCTTTAATGATGGGTTGGCAACTCCTGACTTGACCCGCCAACTGTAGTGGATTTATCGTAAGGAGGTTTGGATTTGCTAAAAATAAGTTTGGGTCATAAAAAAAAGACTTATTCAACTAATCTATTTATTAAATACATTAGCTTCAAGTTTGTAGTTCAAACTCTAGATCTATTTAGACCTATCTAATAATGAAGTCCGATTGGCTCGCTTATAATCCTTTTACAACTCATTTACTTATATTAAATCAGGTTCATTGCCAACTTGATGTCACTTGACTTTTTTTAAATAGGTTATGCAGATCAATTCAAGTACCTTGTTTATTAAATAAATCAATTTTAAGTTTTCACTTTTAAACTTTTAATAAATATATCAAATTCAAGTTGGCAGATTTGGTCGGCATGAATCTCAGCTCAACCTGAACATGATCCAACCTAACCTATTACTACCCAAACTTTAAATCAAGTACAGAGCACCGGTGGAGGTAAACAAGAGAACAAAATATAGGAGTGTAAGGAAAGAGGACGAGAGATGGAGAAAGATTGCTGGACTGTTCAAAGATCTTCTCACCATTCCTGGATTGGATTGGATTGAATTGTGTCAAGGCAGATGCCAAGACAAGGTAGGTATCCTTTACCTGCCAGGTTGCAGGATAAGTCTTACGAGAGTCCATAATTTAATCCCTACTAGTTTAAAGGTGTAGCACTGAACTTAAATCCAAACCTAACCTAAACCAATTCGCAATTGAAGTAAACTAATTTCAGATTTCACTTAAACACATCATAATCCTCAAAAGGAAATCTGATCAAAACTTCCACATACTTTCAGTGGAACCCATGAGCTCATTCCTCGAAGCACGCCTCCTAAATCCCAGTGAATGTGGCTGGATGGGGATTAGCCTCCTTTTTCTTGAGAAAAAGAAAGAGCGAATTAAATCTTGATACGAACATAATCTACTCTACGACAACTAAATCTTTGACATCCCTTAATTGAGAAATGAATGTTCGGTCGAGTTGGATAGGTTGGGTTGAGTTGAAGGCGAAAGTATAACCCGATCCAACCTCTACGTCTTCCCACTATGGTTCGCCGATACCTAACTTGATCTTGGTTGGGATTTATCTAACCCATCCTAAATTCCGGTTGGATCGGATTAGTCGAGTCAGATCCGGTTCGACATGTTAATTAAGATCAGATTAAAGATCGGATTTTTAATATACCCACGGACCCGGCCCCACCTTACTCCATTGATTTGATTGAAGCTTCCTCTTACTCGCGGTTACGACGTTGGGTGCGAGGGCAAGTAGGTGCAGACAAACGTCAGTAGATTTCCCAGATTCAAAAAGAACCGTTGGATATGACGGTCATCAACTACGACCCTGCTTATAATTATTTTTTCAAATTAAAAAAAGAAAAAAAAGAAAAATCCACAAAGTCAAGCGAAGTTATAGGAGAGGTTGGAGCGGGCCCCACCTCTCGTCCTCGCTCTTATAAAAAATTCTCACGTGCTTCCATCTTCGGCGAGTACATTGTTATGTGTCTATTTTCTATTGGATGGAAAAGCTGTGAGGTGTTATGAGACGAACAGCGGAGTCGTCCTGGGCCGAGCGAGCGACACGACAGACGAGTGTCCCGAAATTTCATGTGCATTTCATTTCCATTTCATCAGACCCTCGTGAACGCCTATAAATGGGCGACGCTTGGGTGACCGGGTCGCGCTTGGCTTCGCACGCGCTGGGCGAGGGGAGGAGCTACGGGAGAAAGGTTCGCTCGAGAGGGAGTCGGTCGCTGCTTTATCCGCTTCTCTTTCCCCTTTTTGATCGCTAATTGGGGTCGCTCCTCAGCTTTCACGGTCTCTCGCCTCCTGCTGCCGTTTGTTTTGCCCGTAAGTCTCCCATTCAACTTCGCGATTTGAGAAAATATAACTAGGGTTAGGGTTAAGATTAGGTTAGGTGTAGTAGAGGAAAATGGTAAAATCTGTGAGGGCTTCTCTGTTATGATCTCAATACATATTTGTTTTTAGGTTTTTAGACCCAGTTTTCTGTTAATTGGTGATGTTTCATGTGGGAGTACACGAAGCAACTAGTCATGATGTTGTCTTTAATACAGTGTTTTCGTGTAATCTATTTGGATTGGTAATAGAAAGTTCGATTTGGTGCATAATTGTCGTATAGTTGTGGCTATATATATTGTTATTTTTGTCGACCAAAACGTGGTGAACTGGATCTCGGTTCGTATGGATTGTAAATTGACTAGAAACATTTAACATGTGATGGATATGTAGTTATCGACAAGAAAGTTGTAATTTTTAATCATATCACGATCGGATGGACCGATTTCCTAATTTTATGGTTCAAGCGGGTGACTAATTCGTTGCTGTTTCTTAATGCAATTGGGATTGTGGTTACTTTTTTGTTCGACTTTTGTAACTGATACTGTTAGTCATAGGGGCAAAGCTTTCCCACGTAGATCTATCCATGAACGCTAGTTGGTTGCACAGTAAAACCTGCAACACGAGTTTATCATAATATTTGTGTATGATGATGATGATCTAGAATATCTGTTTGAGTTAATAGATGAGAGAGCGTAAAAGTTAAACTCGTGTGAAAAATAGTAAGGCATCCATTTTGCATATGGTTTGTTTACCTCGTGAACATCTATTGTCTTGTGAAAATACTTTGTCCTTCCAGCATAATTGATTGTTCCATGTTTTCGTGGTCTCGGTACCTCTCAATTTAACATACAGAAAGTTGGGAAAGCAAAGTGGATGAGAAAGTACCTTCCCAAGCTTAATCAAAGGATTAAGGGAAGGAAATTTGATGAATGATCGTCTGTTACAGTGATTTGTTTAGGTTTCTTTAATGTGATCATTCATGTTGCAATAATCCATCCTCCCTGCCTGCCCGTGGTGTCCCCCCCTTTTTCTTCCCTTCCTTTTTTTTAACTCCAATGTATCCCTTTACTCTTTCATGCATCAAGCTTAGAAGTTTCGGTTTTATTCTTCCTCACAGCTATATCTGCAGTTTGATTTAAGGAATCTGGGGTAACTCCATTAGCTTTGGATGCACCCACCACTCAATGTTTTTGAAACATAGCAAAACATCCTTTCAACTTTTCTCATCCTTTTTTTCTTTCAACTGCAGAGAGGATTTGGTGTGCTAAAAGCTGTTACAGACATTCAATACGAGCAATGGAGGTATATGGAAAATCCATGATTGCTGAGCCGAGCAATGTCATTTATTTGTCCAGTATTCTCAACCGGGATGGGCCGATCCCTAGTCACAAATGTGACATGAGATGCCAAAACGAACATGTGTTTGGGAATGTTTATCGCTGCAAACTAACAGGACTCACGCACATATGTGATAAGAATTGTAACCAGAGAATACTGTACGATAATCATAGCTCCCTTTGCAGGGTGAGTGGGCAGTTGTTCCCTCTTTCACCAGAGGAAGAGCAGGCTGTGAGAGGAGTTCGGAGGAAGTTTGAAATGGAGAATTCTGATGGCTGTGCTTTTAAGCGTAGACGTGATGCTCAGCTGCATCCTTCTCCTTTTGAGATGTCTTTTTCAACGGTTGCTCCAATCTGCAGTCAAGTTGGAGATGGCATGGACATGAGTTAGAGATCATTAATTACATTTCCTTTTGCTTTCTTCTCCCTCCTTTTGCTTTCCTTGGAACTTACTCGTACTGTGGTGGGACTTGAAAAGGAACTAAATATGTTTCAGACATGTAGGGATTATCTTTATAGCTCTTACTGAGCATCCTTATAGGAACAGTACTTATGTAATATTTAACTGATTAAACTCTTCAAATTTCTAGAACCAACGGTTGTGGGATATCTCCTAAGAAGATTTCTTTGGAAAGTGGATGAGAATTACATATTCGAACATAGTCTGAGCTATAACATAGCTGAAGGATTTCTGAGTCTTAACAATTCTGCATTCTGTAGTTGTTTAAAGTTTCTGTTTCTTGCTATTTCTTCTTGATTGCATTACATTGTATTCTTTTATTTTGTCTGTGTCATCAGGTATATTAGACTGCGTACCTGTTCCATTCTTGTCAATTAATTATTAGTGATTGTGATACTGTTCAAATGATGTATTCACTTCATCATTATCAGTGATTATTAGTGATGATTGTAATTATTAGTGACTGTTTAAAGTTTGTAACGTCATCATTTTTGCATAAAATTCAAATGGAGTTTTGATTGTACTCCAAAGATGCGTATGAGAATATAAAGCAAGTTGTACTTAAAGATCAACTGTGTTATGTTGTATCTTTTTTTTTTCCAAATGGCAGGTCATCGTGGGCCTATTGAAGGGTATTTGATGGTTTGTATTAGTAGATGTTTATCATGTCATATTTTCTTTTTACTTAGGAGTCTGTGGTGGAATTTCTTCATTTCCTTTATCCTTATCTGCTCTTTATATTTGATGTCTAGTCTTAAACCTTCAAGTTATTTTGCAGGAGCTTTCCATCATCGCGAACCCATCAGCACTCACAAATACTGCTTTGATTTATTTCGTTTCAGAGAATACAAGTGTCTAATGTTTTGCTTTGCATTCTGTAGGTAATCTCTTCCATTTGTCAGAAACCTTCACTGTTGCATGAATGACTTTCGCTGCCTGAGTGTAGTCCTCACTTCCAAAATTTATGGTCGAGTACATGAGTAGCAGCTGTTTAGCTTTTCTCCTCGGCCGCTGACCATTTCAACTGCATTACTGGTTTGGTGGAGCAGTTCTTTTGAAGGTAGTGCAATTTTGGAGGGGTCCACGAAGTCTTTCCACCTGCCAATTCAAAGTGGCTGGTATGCATGAGTAGGTGTTGTCGCTGCGCTACAGATGGTTCTCTGTATGCTGTTGGCAAAAGGCGCAGTAACCAGTTTTCTGTAGATTGTTTTGACTTTTCCCTTTCTTTCCACATGGAAGTATGAACTCTATGACTTGCTCCAGAGGTGGGTGAACCTCGCACAACAGTAAGGTTGCTTTATCAGGTCACGGTTTTGAAATATAAGCAGCCTCTTCGCATGTAGGAATAAAGCTGCATTTATCTGATCCATTGGAGACCCTGCAGTGGTGAAAGTCTCATGTATCAAGTCCCGCTTTTGTTTTGGGGGGTTTTAAATATGCTGGCTCCTTGGAGCTGTCATGCTGTTTTAGAACTCTTCTCAACATTGTTTCTTGGTATGTGGTTGAGCGAGCGGGTGTATACTGACTTTGTTGATACCATAACCTTTTGTATCCATCTTTTGAAAGTTTTTTATATAATCTTGCATTCTGAGTTTCTGTCTTTTGCTGATTGTTAATGACAATTGTTTCTTGAGCCCCTAAGATTACCATATATGATCTTTCCGGGAGTTGCTCTCTTCTTTACCTGCTAATCCACTGGATGCTTACTGTCACAGTAATTTGTATTGTGCTAGGGGAAGTAAACCATTGTGAGAATGTTGTGCTATTTTTTTTCTTGGTGAACTATTTATCATTGTTGTACCGATTATGAAATTCTGATGGTGGCTTGAGGGTAGGCCTGAAATATTGGAAATTGTAAGGGGCAGGCCTCACACTAGTACGGCAAGGTGGCATCCTGGTGTTCTACTGCCTATGCTCATGTGAAATGGGTTTAATTGCGGAAAGTTAAGCTGTGACAATTGGTTTGGGTCAACCCAGAATTAAGAATTTAACTAAAATAAGTATGTTGATATAATTGTTTTTATTTTATCAAGTTAGCCTTGCTGTTACTCGGCCATTTAAACGTAGCAAAATAATTTAACAGTGATGTAGGAGCTTAGAAGGTCTTTTAACTATTGTCTGCACTTGTTGATAATAAGTAATGTCGACATACTAAAGCAGTAATAATAATAATTAAAGTTTTAATGGTTCATGTATGATAGCTAGTGTGGCAATTCTAAGAATGCTGTCTTTTATCTAAATAATTTCCCTCTTTGTGCACCACTCTTTTCGTTTCTTGGTGCAGGGTAAAAACTTGTCACAACAAGAAGAGTAGAATACCAAATAATTGGTCTTCATATCCTTCTCCAAATGGAGAGGTCTTTCTTTCCTTTTTCCAAATCAGAGTTGGGAAGTAAGATGACTGGTTTGTTTCCCTTTCCATTTTTCAGTGTTCTGTTACATACCCCTCTAATAAATAAGGATATTTTTATCCTACCATTAGCTATTTGATTATTAATCTTTTATTAATTATCATAAACCATTTGCAACTCGGTGCTTCTTTTTCATTTTAAGGTTCATGATAAAAGGTGGTTTCATGAGAAGCCTGCTCGTAGTAGCATATCTCCTTTTATATATATATATATATATATATATATATATATATATATATATATATATAGGTAGATAGATAGACATAGGTAAGATCAATGATTCAAATTCAGTCATATCAAAATTAGATAATGGCCGTCTTACATCAATGATCTAAAAGTTTGATGTGATCATTACTTCAAAATTATTTACAAATGAAAAATCATATGATTTGAAGGCACCTAACACATGCATTAAGTGATCAAAAGATACATTTAATTTAATTTTATTTAGGTTGTCCAATTTTTGACTATTCGATACATGGGCTAGAGATCTCCAAATTATATGATTTTTTATGTGCAAGCAGTTTTAAGATAATAGATCATATCCAACTGCTTGAATCATTAATATAGAATCTCTATTATAGAGTTTTGACCTGATCAAATTTGAGTTCAAATCTAGTTGATCTGATTCTAGTTTGGCTCTCTCTATATATATATTCAAAAATTGAACAATCTAAATAAAATTAAATTAGATATAATTTTTGATCACTTGATGCATGGATTAAAAGTTTTCAAATCATATGATTTTTGGTATACAAGCAATTTTGAGATAGTGGATCACATTCAATTATTTGGATAATCGATATAGGACCTTCATTATAGAGTTTTGATCTAATTGGATTTAAGTCTAAATCTACTTTTATATATATATATATATATATATATATATATATATATATATATATATATATATATATATATATATATATATATATATATATATATATATATATATATATATATATATATATATATATATATATATATATATATATATATGAAAAGTACTATATCTCCTTATTCAACCAAAAACTCAAGAGGAAGATGACAGCTTTGATTTTTCATTTTCCCCCACAATATCCCTAGCACCAAGACTATAATTTGAGGATGTTTCTTTCTTTTAAATTTTCATATGAAAACTGTTGCAGCTCCTTGTCGCTCTTCCAAATAGGCTTGTGATAAATTATGGAAGAGGGGAATGTTCACTTGAACTTTGTTTCCTATAGTTCGTCGCAACAGACAGCTACAGCTAATTGATATGTAAGGTATGTATGGACTGACGTATGGATGAAGATTCAGAATTTCAAAAAAAAATATTCTAACTAAAGGTACCAATAAATTAAGCTGCTCGTATGCCATTCGAATTTAATTTGAGTCACGCTCGAGTCTAATTGAGTCGGCTAATATCGAGCTCGAATTACAAAATACTTAATTGAAAGACTTGCAAATCTATTCGATATTATATATATTTTTAATAATATTATTTTTATTTTTAATATATATTATTTATATATTATGAGGAGATTTAAATTTGAGTTGAATTTGAATATGACTCAGTTGATATTTGAGTCCAAGTCGATCTTTGATTATCATCTTTTATTATCAAATTGAGCCCAAGTC
The DNA here is from genome assembly GCA_006176705.1 of Cocos nucifera. Classification (NCBI taxonomy): domain Eukaryota; kingdom Viridiplantae; phylum Streptophyta; class Magnoliopsida; order Arecales; family Arecaceae; genus Cocos; species Cocos nucifera. The sequence continues at coordinate 923,399 of QRFJ01001037.1, forward strand.
AAATTTCAAGTTTAGGTATTTTGGATTGAGTCGATTTTAAATTTCTAGCCCCTCAACTTAGATTTTGTTCGATTGTACCTCTAGATCCAACTATCCCAGCCGCAGCTTCAGCCTTTTTGTTTTTTTTGCTCGCCCTAATCACAATGCAGCTCGCAAGCAATCACAACCGTCCCTCTATCACGTTCTACAACCCAAACAAAAACAACCAACAACCCACGGTCCCCGCTTGTCCATCGCGAAGCGTCGGTTTTTTTTTTTAAAATATAAAATAAAACACCAACAAAACAGAGAAAAGGAAATAAATTGGGATTTGAATTCACTCTGTTCCATTGATTCTATCTCACCTCACAAACAAAACAAATTCGCACCAACCACAAAAAAAAGGAAAACAAACAAAGAAGACCAATCACATCTTCCATTAAATAATACAACAAAAAACTTAACGATCTTAATTCTTAAATTTTTGATCTCTCCACTCATGTGGTATGTTCCTTATTCTTTAACTCGATCCGTCCACGAGGAGTCGGCGGTGGGACGTCGACGGCGACAACGAGGAGGACAAGCCGAGAATCCTACGGGCTTCCTCGAGCTCGTCGGAGAGCGCCTTGATCCGGCGGTGGTAATCTCTCGCCTCCGCCACGGCCTCCGCCTCGATCTCCCCCAATTGAACGCAGAGCCGTTCCTCCGCCTCCTCCACCGCCCTCAGCCGCGCCCTCGTCCTCTCCAACTCCATCCTCATCTCCTCCTCCCTCGCCCTCCTCTCTCTCACCTCCCTCTCCAGCTCCTCGTTCCTCCGCCGCAGCTCCTCCATCTCCTCCTCCGCCACTGCCGTCGGCCTCAGCCCGACGACATGACCTAGTTTCCCTAGGGCCGGATAGGCGATTGCCAGTCCGGAAGCCATCGGCAAGCGCCCTTCGCTGTTCTCTAGTTTTTCTAAGGATGCGGGAAAAATACGAAATGTTCGGGGATTCGATCGACTCGGTTTGCGATCACAGAACTCCGGCCCCCAGATTTATAGGGAGGTGAGGGGAGACTAGAAGGCGTCCAGGTTCGATGTACCGGGTTGTGGAGTGATTCGGGGAGAAGCCTTTCTGGAAGCATTGAGGAAGAGGTCCTTATCTCGCCACGGAGGCTGGCATCCAATGCGGTGTCTAGAATGATTTATTTATTTATTTATTTTTGGTGGTGTGAGGCCAAGGGGTAAAATGATTGGTGTTGTTTGAATCTGTTAGCTATGAAAAGTACAACGGTCTCGTATAAAAATATTGAAATAATTTATAAAATAAAATTTGAATTGAAGAATTTAATTTTGAAAAGATACTTCGACGCTATAATCAGTGAAGAACAAAAAAATAATAAAAAATAAATTTTTTTAAAAAATTATTTTTGCTTACCTAAATCCTCAAAATTTATAATATTTATGGAGAAGATGTCTCACAAATGTTACACCATTTTACTAATCTTGAGCCGCCAATCTTATCATTCTAATATTATAGGCGTTTTCCTAGAATGCAGAGGTCGTTACTGGCACGATCTGAATACCTTATCTATTCCCATGAGATTAAGTGGAGTAGATAACAGCTTAATTACAATTGGATGACAAATGGGTCGTTGCTTATCCTCAAAGGGAACTGCCAAGTATGCCGAAGAGTTATTCATCATGCCTCGGTTCGTCCTTCAGATTGGAAGATATGAGAATAATCTCTTTGCCTCGATGCATTGGTGCTTCTATGCTAGTCCGAGATACTTTAGTCACTAGCTTGACCGATCCAAGGTATTTACATTACCCCCATAATACTACTTCCTATTGGAGACTACTGATCCATCGTCCGATCCACCAGTCAGGAACCAACCGATCATCGATCGACAATCGTCATCAGCCGACTAACGATCGATGATGGAAAAAGACTGTCGAAAAATCAATGCTCACTGATACATGATTATCTGATGGATAGTCATCATGATGAATGACGATCGGATTTCAAGCCGACCGACTGATATCCGATCAGCTGATCAATCAATGGTCAGTCGGTCCCAAACAATCCTACCGATGGTCAGTCGGCACCGACGGTCAATCGACACAAAACCCACTAACCAACCAATGTTTGATCGATCCCAAATCAACCAACTGACCATCGATCGGCGTAAAGTAAGTTGACCGACAATCGATCGACACAAAGTCAGCCGACCGATAATTGATCGGTATAAATTCAGCCAATCAAAGAACCATCGGTACAAAGCCGACCGACCAACGATCGATCAGTTCCAAATCTGTCGACTGACCAATGGAAGCTTCCTAAACAACTTATCTGATTTTCGATCGACTCTACGAAATCGTTTCCAAGAAGAGCGGGTGACAACAATTAAGGGATGGTTTAATTACCAACCCACAATCACACTACATCGAAAAAAGAGGGATCCACATGCTAAGCAGTTACTATCCCAACAACTATAAAAGGAAGGTAAACTGGTCAATTGATGAGGACATTCCAAGTTATTCTAAGAGCAAATCCTACTATCTTGCTCTTCATTTTCCTATTCGGCCAGTCCATCCACTAACTTTAGCATCCGAGGATCCCCACCGGAGTCGACTCCGATCAGTGTGGACTTATGTTTACAGATTTTCTGGCGTTCGATCGTAGGTGCAGGTGGATTGGCCGCAACAAATTAGTGTGCTAAAAAGGGGGAGAAGCACACTAAATCAAAAAAAGGTGAAAACTCATGCCCGTAATTCGACCAGCTCCATCGGCCAGTCATCCCGGCGAGAAGCGCTTCTCCCTCCGCCGCTAGTAATGGCGGGACATAGTTTTTTACATCCGACAGTTGTGTCGGATACACAAATCCTACAACTAGCTATATTAACACAATAGGTCCATATTCTTATGGAGACTATGCGTAATCTTCAACAGCAACCATCCATGGTGATGGAAGGTCCATCGGTGTGGGCGGCGCTATCTAGGCACAGCTGCTGCATACCAAGGCGTTCGATTGCTCCTTCACCGGAGTGACCATCTCGATGCTCGCACTAGATGAAATCTCCATCTCCTCGTCGTTCGTGAGGAACTGCCCATCGATCATGACGGTTCATCTCCCCATCTTCTCATCGAAGTCGGTATGAGGAAAAATAGCTGCACAACCCGATGACTTCTCCCTCCTATAGTTCTTCTAGAGGATCGACGTCAGAGACATCTCGCCAGCGATGACTCAACGACTATGAACGAAAGTTCAAAGAGATCGATCGTCGACTGGCCCGGATCCAGGAGGACACGAAGGAAGGATCCTCTGACAGTCTCTGAGTCCGAACAACTCCTCCCTTCTCCTCATGTATCTTGAACGTGCCGATCCTGTCGCGATTCAAGATGCCTCAAGTAGAGTCGTACGATGGCTCCATCGATCCAGTCGATCATCTTCAGAGCTACAAAGCTCTCATGATGATCTAGGGGGCAAACAACGTCCTCATGTATATTGACTTTCCGACCATCCTTCGGAAAGCTGCTCAACCCTGGTACATCGAGCTTCAGCCAGGAAGCATCAACTCTTTTGAGGAGCTCGAAGATTTCTTTGTGGCTCATTTCAGCACCAACCAAGTGAAGCCACAAACTTCAGACAATCTTTTCTCGATCAAGCAGAACGAGGGAGAGACTCTTCGAACCTTCGTAGCACGTTTTAACACTGCTACACTAAAGATCCGAAACCTCAACGAGGAAGTGGCCATTTCGGCCATGAGGTAGGGTCTATGAGGTTCCCAGTTCACTTACTCACTGTATAAAAACTCTCCCCTGACTTATGTCAAATTTTTCGAGTGCATGGATAAAAATATTTGCGCAGAAGAAGGCACTTCTGACCGACGCCAATAAAATGAAAAAGGTTGAAAAAAAAGCAATGGAAGAACAATGCTTTTGCTGGATCTAATCGATCTATGCCAAACAAAGAAGCATCGACTTCCCGACGGAGCTCGATGCCAACTCATTTGAAGAGTCGATATAACAACTATACTCCCCTATCTACTCCGCGAGCATAGATTTTGATGGAGATCGAAGGATTGGAATACCTTTGCCGACCCCCGCCAATGAAGCATCCAAGCAAGGATAAGAGAAAGTACTGTCGGTTCCACAGCGACTATGGCCATGACACTGAACAGTTTTTTCAGCTAAAGGATGAGATCGAGGCACTCATCTGGCGGGGGTTTCTTGCCAAATTCTAGCTCAATCGCCCGATCGAGCCACGTGCCGATTAACCACCACCATCAAAAGAGATCCTTCAAAATCGACCAACAGCTAGGATGATCAACATGATTTCTGGATGATCAAGAGTCGGGAGGGCAACATCCAAAGAAGAACCCGCTAAAAGGCAATGATTCAATGAATGTATTTTTTTCGGATGATGATATAAGAAAAATTCAAACTTCCTATGATGATGCTGTCGTCGTCTCGACGATAATAGCAAACTATGATGTAAAGAGGATCCTAGTCAATAATGAAAGTTTGGCTAACATTTTATTTTAATCTACTTTCTCCCGAATGTTGATGTCGACCGAATGACTTCGAAGAGTCTCCATTTTCTTAGTCGGATTTATCGGGGACACTATCGACGTTGAAGGAGAGATCGATCTTTCATTAACCGCAGGAGCAGATCCTCGACAAAGTATTGTTGTTTTGATATTTATGGTCGTTAGAGTCCCGTCGATATACAATGCCATACTTGGAAGACCGAGACTCAACACTCTCAAGGTGATAGTATCGATGTATCATTTATTGGTCCGATTTTCGACTAAAGCTAGAGTGGGAGAAATGCGAGATGACCAACAAATTGCCCGATGTTGCTTTGCAATCACAACAAACATAAATAAACCAGAAGATCCCTTGCCGTTAGAAAGGCTTGATCGGTGGGAGAAGGAAGAAGGGGCGAATCGGTTGAACAACTGATCCCAATGCCGTTAAAAGAAGATGACACGACCAAAGTTATTCAAATCGGATCACAACTTCAAATAATGGAGCAAGAATAGCTAGTTCAGTTGCTAAAGATCCATGCTGACGTTTTTGCTTGGATAGCGATCGACATGCCAGTTATACCTCTAGAAATAATTACCCACCAACTTAATGTTAATCCAAACATCAAGCCGGTAAGGCAGAAGAAGCGACCATTCACATAGTGATAAAAAATCATCGACGAAGAGATAGATAAGCTCCTCATGACAGACTTCATCAAAGAGACCCATTACCCGGAACGGCTTGTGAATGTCATCATAGTGAAAAAGGCCAACAGGAAATGATGCATCTACATTGATTATACCGATCTAAATGAAGCATGTTCGAAGGATAGTTTTTCTCTTTCGAAGATCGACCAGTCGATCGATGCGACGTCGGGACATTGACTCCTAAGCTTTATGGATGCTTTCGCAGGATATAACCAGATCCGAATGACTTTCGAAGATGAAGAACATACCGCCTTCATCACTGATAAAGAGATTTATTGCTATAAAGTCATGCCATTTGGATTCAAAAATGCCGGAGCAACTTACCAATGGTTAGTGAGTTAGTGAACAAAGTTTTCAAGCCACAAATCAGGTGAAACATGGAAGTATATATCGATGATATGCTTGTAAAAAGCGCTCGAAGTCAGGATCACATCCGAGATCTTAAGAAAGCTTTCGACACCCTCCGACGATATTGAATGAAGCTAAATCTTACCAAATATTCCTTTGCAGTGATGGTCAAAAAGTTTCTTGATTTTCTTATTTCATATAGAGAAATCAAAGTAAATTTTAAAAAAATAAAAGCAATCATCGACATGAAGCATCCTACTTCAAAGAAGAAGGTGCAACAGCTCAACAAAAAAGTTGCTGTACTCAGTCGGTTCATCTCTAAATCTACCAAATGATGTCTTTCATTTTTGAAGACTCTACGGCAAACTAAAGATTTCTCTTAGACCGATGAATGCTGACAATCTTTTGAAGAGTTAAAGAAGCACCTGACGACTCCTCTGCTGCTTGTAAAGCTGACGAAAGGAGAACCACTATATTTATACCTGGCTACGTTCGATGAAGCTGTTAGTTCAATTTTAGTCAGAGAAGATGAAATTCGGGTATAGCACCCCATATACTATGCAGGAAAAGCACTTCATAATGTCGAAACCCGATACTCAAAAATTGAAAAAATGATCTATGCCTTGATTATTTCGATGCAATGGCTTCGGCCCTATTTTCAAGCCCACACGGTGCATGTTCTAACCGACCAACCTTTGAAGTTGATCGTACACCGATTGGACACTTCAGAAAGAATGATGAAATGGTCGATAAAACTTAATGAATTCGACATCCACTGTCACCCACGCCCGTCAATGAAGGCCCAAGTTCTGACCAATTTTATTATCAAGTGTACCATATCAAATATAAAGTCCGATCAAGAAATAATCTATAACTCAACAGACGATGCCGCTAAAATCGACCATGATTCGGCTTGGATGTTACATGTCGATGGAGCCTCGAGCACCCTCGAAAGTGGAGCTAGACTTATCCTTGCAAATATCGATGGATCGATCATAGAATATGCGCTCTGTTTCAACTTCAAAGCTTCGAATAATTAAGCCGAATATGAAGCTCTTCTTGCTAGTTTGAAGATCGCCAAAAAACTCGGTGTTGAAGAGTTGAAGATATTTACTAACTCTCAACTCATTGCGAAACAAGTCAACGACGAATACGAAGCCCGGGATCTGAAGATGCAAAAGCATTTGGAGAAAGTGAAAGACCAAATTTTTATCTTCAAATATTTTGACATCTCGCACATTTCTAGAGCAGAAAATGTTCAGGCCGACACACTCTCTCGACTCGCCATCACAACCCCTACCGAACTCGGCCGAACATATATCGAGTATCTTGATACATCGAGTATCGAAAAGGTGAAAAAAGTTTTACAAGTCGACGATGAGCCAAGTTGGATGGATCTAATTATCAAGTATCTGACTGAAGGAGTCCAACCCAATGATTCATCGGAAGCAAAATGTTTGAGGTGGACTGCCTCGTAATATATAATGATCGACGAATAACTCTACAAACGATCATTCTTTCTTCCACTATTAAAGTACCTGGGATCCACCAATGCCGACTATGCACCTTGTGAAGTCCACAAAGAAATCTGTGGAAATCATTTGGTGGGCAAGTTCCTCGCCTATAAGATCCTTCGATAAAAATATTATTGACGACAATGCAGAAGGATGCAACCGAGTTTGTCCGAAAGTGTGAGCTATGTCAAAGGTATGCCAACATCTAACGACAACCAACAATGAAATTGACATAGATCATAGCTCTATGGCCATTTGCATAGTGAAAAATCGACATTCTTGGTTCTTTTCCACCGGCATCCAGACAAAAAAAAATTTTGATCGTCGCTGTTGATTACTTTACGAAGTGGATGGAAGCCAAACCTTTGGCATAGATTATGGAATATAAGATGGAAGATTTTGTTCAAAAATTTATAATCTACCAGTTCAGACTCCTGCATACAAACATAACCGATAATGATCGATAATTCGATAATCAAAATTTTGAAGACTTCTACGCAACACATTATTTCGCGCACAAGTTGACATCCATCGATCATTCACAGTCGAATGGAGAAGTGGAAGTTATGAACCAAATATTATTCATGACTTGAAAACCTGACTCAATGAGGTTAAAGGACTTTGGGTAGAAGAACGATCTTTGGTACCATGAGCATACCGAACAACCCCCCGAATCTCGATGGGTGAATCTCCTTTCAACCTCATCTATGGGACAGAGATGGTGATTCCTGTCGAAATTAGGCTACCTTTGATGCGGGTTGAGAGATATGATGAGATAAGCAATTCGGATCATCGAAGGGCAGATTTGGATTTGCTATCTGAAATTCGACAGCAAGCTCAACTCAAAATGATGGCCTGCCGATAAAAAGTCGCCAGATATTATTATAGAAAGGTTAAATCGAAGAAAATTCATCCTGATGATTTAGTCCAATGGAAGGCCGAAGTATCTAAACCCTTGGACCAAGGAAAGCTCTCTTCGAATTGGAAAGGACCCTATCGGATAGCAGAGAGCCTTCGATCCAGAGCGTATCGACTCGAAACACTCGATGGAATGAAAATTTTCCAAACATGAAATGTGGATAACCTTAAAGTATATTTTCAATTAGATCTGCCTCATGTATTTTTGAAAAATATGAATAATGAATTTTTATGTGAACTTTCCTTCAAAGGAGGAAGAAGAGTCTTTTCTGCAAAGAAGGATAAAAAAAAAAATTGATCGATGATGGATCACGATCGACTTATCAGTGATAAACTATTGCTATAGCTGACTGACTGTCAGCTCATTGCAGCTGATTAGTCATCAATATATTTTGTCTACAGCGAATCAGTCAGCCGATCGATCGATTGTTAGGATGCTATGGACAATCAACTATCAATATACTATAGCCGACTGACCCTCGGCACTCTACAGTTGATAGAATTAAATCATCAAACGACCATTGGCGACTGTCAAACAATGTCTTATTCAATGATGAATTTCAGTCGGTACCTCTTAAACAAAAATAGCATGAATGAACAAGAATAAGTCGGTCAACTGTAGCAGAACTAATGACCGACTGAGTTGCAATCAACTCCGACACATGACTTCTTTATAAAAAGAGAAGCATCAATCCACTAGTTGCGAACTAGTTAGTTGCCCCTACCTAGTTAAGAATGCGACTGATACCGATTTGGCCATGACCAAGTCGAAGGATGATTGATTTGCATCCGATCGTCATAATCAAAAGTCGATTAGTAAAAAATTGATCGAAAGTCGGCTAAAAACTGATCGAAGGTTGGCTAATCCCCGACCTATCAACGTTTTGACAAACAACTAAGTCTTGAATGACTAAAAAGCAAATTATGAGTTGGCAAATTCTAAGTTGGTTAAATGCTAGCTTCAAGTCAGTTGGAAGGTTAGTTGACAATTAGTCAAATAAAACCAACTGATAATCAAAAAATAATTGATTTGATGCAAATATGTTATGAACAAAGTATTGTTTCATTACTATAAAGGAGATTACAAAATGGGCCATCGGTCCTTACAAGATTTGAACTATAAGTTCCAAAAGAAAATGAAATACATGTTCATTCGACGACCAATTGCTCCGAAGGACGATCGGGAGAGTCTTAAACTACATCCATCGACGCAGCTCCCTGAAGATCTTTCAAAACTTCGACGACTAGCATGGAAGCGAAGTCTATCGGTGCCAGAGCATCCGCTGCATCTTCGACCATGGGTGCTGACAATACGAATGGAGTAGAAGTTTCAGTCGGAGCACCATTACCCATTAGGCTAGCAGCTGGTCTGTCGGCCCCTCCCTCTTCCTCTTCTTCAGCATCAGGAACAACGATGCTGCTGAGATCAAGGTCAGAAAAAAGTTGTGGGACAGCATCTCGATCGTTACCAAATCCGATCCAATAAGAAGCTTCGCTTCCCTCAAGAATCAAGATTTTTAAGTCGGACGAGATTTTGAATTTCTCTATGCCCAGCTCCTTCACCCGATTGAGATCCTATCGCAGAACCTAAATCTCCATCCTAGATAAAGATGTATCCCCTTCCATGGATTGGCATCTCTGACTATTATCCTCCACCTCCTTGGCCCAGCTATCGCGGTCCTTCTTTAGTTTATTGATCGCGCACTTCTTCTTTTTGACGCAGCTCTTCTGGGCCTTCACCTCCAACTGAGCCGATTTTAGGTCAAAGTTTATCAACTCAAGCTCGGCTCTTACCGACCCAAGCTCAACTTTAAGGCAGGAGACTTCGTCGGACAAATTCCTCTCCTGGGCGGCAGCATCCTTCTCCGCCTCCTCTTGTTGGCAAATGGCCGCATCCCGTTCAGCATTCGTGGCTGACACTACATCGGACCATGCACAATGAAAGCTGGCCATTCTGTTGCAAGCCAAATCAAGTTCGGCCATATCATCGGCCCACTATTTGGAGGAAACAAACCAAGCCAATCAAAAAAAGGGTGTGAAACTACTGACTCACCCCGATAAGGGTCGGATAAAATGATCCGAATCGATCGGCCAAAGTCTGACTTCTTCTTGACTTGCGGTCAATCGGGAGAAGAATGTCGTGGACCAGCTCTCTCACCAATTGAGGATCAAAAAAGGCCAATCCACCTTCGAAGACCCGAACGTCGATGTCGACCCATTCGAAGTCTAAATATCCATGGCTGGAAGCATCACTTCCAATCGGTGCACAGAAAATTGGCACCTTTCTCTTTTCTTTCGTGGATAATTGCTCAGGAGGTGCCGGCATCCACTCGAGCATGGATGGAGAAGGTAAACATCCCCGATGGACTGGAGTCGATCGGGGAACTGCTTCAATAATAATCGATTGAACTTCTAACTCGGGAGCGATGATCGGAGCGTCAGTAATCATAACATCATCCTCCAACCATATGACGATCGGAGGGGCTTCAACAGAAGTGGTTGCCATCGGAGCACGTAGGGTGACGATGGGAGCACTTGCAATGCTAGAGGATGCCGATGGAGGAACATCAACAAAAGCAGGAGCAGCTGAAGGACCTGCTACCCGACTTTTCTTCGATGCGCGTGATGAATCGGTGCTCGGTGCCACTCTCTTTCGAGTGGCAAATTGATGAACATCATCCTCAGAAAGCCCCACGGGAAGATGCATCCCTGCAAAGTCAAGTAGCACGTGTAAGTTAATACCACAAATCGATCAAAAGATGCAAGAACTGGAACCGCCGACGATATATATACCTACGGACAGTGCCAGACCAAGTTCGGCATTGTGCAAAGCCACTTTAGTAATTAGTTCCTTCTTGAAGAAACTTTCACATCTTTTAGCTTAAGAAAGTCCTCTCGATCAGCAGGATCCATCCGACTGTTTTCATTTGGGAGGATGTTTGGTTCACCCCACACCGATGGAAAATCCCAAGAAATCGAGAGAGAGATGAAGAAGAATTGGGTCTTCCAATTGTGAATAGACGATGGAAGATCGGTGATGAAGGAAAGCACTCTCCTTGGGATGAAGTACCACAACCCGTCAACCTTTGGATGGGGATGAAGGGCAAAAAAAGGTCTAAACAGAGAAAGTCGAGGGACTGTTTGCATCGATTGGCACAACAAGGCAAAAGTGATTACTAGCCGAACTGAATTTGGCGCTAATTGGGCTGGACATACTCGATAATAGTTTAAGATATTCTGAAGAAACTCTGGAACAAGAAATCTAAGATCCGACCTAAGGTTCTCTACGTAGAAAGCTATAAAACCCAGTGGAGGTGAAACCACCTGACCGTTGGGACCAGGGGCCAGCAGCCAAAAATTCTTCGGGACTCGATACTAATCTCGAAGCTGCTCCATAACCGATGTACTCAACGTGGATGCTTCGACTGCTGGACCATGCAATGAACTACCATGAGTACTGGCCATATAAACGACTCGACAAAGTAAAATAAAAGAAATGAAAAGATGTGGGGAAGAAGGTTTGAACTTCGAACCTGGAAGTTGAAAGATGAAAGAATAAGTAAATTTTCTAAAAACTACTACTATTGAAAGCGATGGAAGAAAAAATCATCGAGAGGAGACCAGTATATAAAGAGCCCACTGACGATCGTGATGCACAGAAGCCTCACCAGATTCCGACACATGTCGATCGAAGAATGACTGAATGTCAAATCTCTCAAATTTCATGATCGTGCGTCAGACAATAGCTTTATTGAAAGGAACAATGATCATTAATTGCAGGCAGTAAAATGAAACTCAAAATAATGCCACATACTCTCCCCCGCGTTCAGTGCATCAAGATAAAATATCAAATCATCAAATCATCATACCGAACTTGGATGTGGGGGGCAACTATTGGAGAATACTGATCCGCCACCCAATCCACCAGTCAAGAATCGATCGATCATTGATCGGCAATCATCATCAGTCGACTAACGATAGATGATGAAAAAAAATTGTCAAAAAATTAGTGCTCATCGATACATGATTATTTGACGGATAGTCATCATGACGAACAGTGATCGAATTTCAAGCCGATCGATTGATATCCAGTCGGTTGATTGATCAATGATCAGTTGGTCCTAAATAATCCTACCGACGGTCAGTCAGCATCGATGGTCAATCGGCACAAAACCCACCAGCCAACCAATGTTTGATCGACCCCAAATCAACCAACTGACCATCGATCAGTGTAAAGTAAGTTGATCGATAATCGATGGATACAAAGTCAGTCGATCGATAGTTGATCAATATAAATTCAGTCGATCGATGAACCATCGATACAAAGCCGACCGACCAATGATCGGTTAGTCATAAATCTACCGACTGACCAATGAAAGCTTCCTAAACAACTTATCTGGTTTCTGATCGATTCTACGAAATCATTCCTGAGAAGAGCAGGTGACAACAATTAAGGAATGGTTTAATTACCAACCCACAATCACGCTACATCAAAAAAAGAGGGACCCACATGCTAAGTAGTTACTATCCCGACATCTATAACAAAAGGTAAACTGGTCAATTGAGAAGGATATTCCAAGTTATTCTAAGAGCAAATCCTACTATCTTGCTTTTCATTTTTCTGTTAGATCAGTCCATCCACTAACTTTAGCATCGGAGGGTCCCCACCGGAGCTGACTTCAGTCAGTGTGGACTTGTGTTTATAGGTTTTCTGACATTTGATCACAGGCACAGGTGGATTGGCTGCAATACTTTCTATTGCTGAGTTTGAGAATCAGATAAAAAGATTATTCTCAAGTAATGCCTCGGATCGAGTAACATATGATTTCACTTTTAGTTGCTCTTTTGATGTTTAGTGACCGATAATGTTAGCTTGCGACGTAGGCTATCGAAAATGACCGTAATTGGAGGGACCGCTTAGCTATTGATTCTTTTGAGAGATTGATTCAAAAGATGCCTTTCTATCTTTACCTTTTCTCTTTTAAATAAGCCTGAAAGTTGAGCAAAGGAAACAACTACGACAACAATGCTTATTGTTTTCTCCATCTAGAGTTTTTTTGTGAGTTTTGAAAGCGAGATGAATCCTACATTGATGAGGATGTTGCAGTTATCATCAGCTCGAAGGAGATAGGCTAAGGCACTGTTTGCTTATTCTTCAATTTCTAGAGGTACCACTACTAAGACTTCAAGCGGTGCTCCCTCGACCATGCTTCCCCCTACTCCAGTGAACACGGGGGATGAAAATTTTCTTTTGGTGGGTGGATCGACAAATTCGACGGTGAGAGCCGTGGATGGACTGGTGAATTCGATAGTGGGAGCTGCCATGGGGGTAGTCTTGTCAATTTCTTCAATGAAGATTACTATAGAGAAGCACTCGATAGAAGGAATTTCCACAGAGGATTTTTCCATGGAGACAATAGAGATCGTGGAGATGACTAAGCCTTCGAAATCGATCGAAATAATTGAAGTTATAGACTTGCCAAAACAAATGGCTCCCATTTCAAGTTTTTCTCTAGTTGAAACTCAGGCGAAGGCTTCGCGATCAGCCCCTTCTTCTCCGTCCACCACCAATATCCTTAGGACTATGGTGGAGTTTTTAGAGGATCACCTCTCATTTGAGGAGAGGCGAGTTTTGGAGGAAGAAGGTGCTCTGCGTTAGATGGCGGGCACCTTTAGGTCCTTGGCTCTGGTCGGACATTATCTGGTCAACTTCGCTAGAATTCCTTTCAGGGCTTCATCTTTGGAGCTTGCCAAGGCAAGAGAAGAGATTGACAGGTTGAGGTATTATCTGGAGCAGAAGAAGGCTGCTAATGCTAAGCTGACTAAAGAGATTGACTACTCTGAGAAGGCACTCTTCGAAGCTCAAGAGATGATTGATTGTTGAGACGACGAGCTGAGAAGGACTCGCAGAAGGAATGAAGATCTTGAGAGATGGAGGTCCGAAGCTGAACGAGATTGTCGTCGAGCTCGTGATGATATCGATCATCTAAGAAGGACACTTGAGGAGAGGAGGAACTCTTCGTCTGAGATTCACTCTCTAAGAAATTTCAATAGGGGTCTAGCTAAATTGCCCAGGACATTCGATAGAGAGTACCATGAGGAGAAGGAATCCCACAGGGCTGAAGATCCTTCAGCGAGAGGGGCACTGACAATTCGAGAGCCATTAGTATCTCAGATCGAGCTTCAAAGGATGAATTAAAAGCTCGATGAGCTGTCCAATAACGAGACTGACATCATAATCTGAGCCTGCAAGTTGGAGTTTTTTACAAGCTTCGATAGATGTAAAGAAATAGCTCGGGTGCACCTTCCAATAGATAATACTGAATTTTTTCAAATGGATTCATCAGATAGGAGCTTGAGGGCTATGATAAATTATTGCCTTAGAAAATTTATGAGTGTGTCTAATGGTCTCGTGGGGGCAAATAAAGTCGACTCTACCACACAGACAAAAGAAGCCATCATCGAAGAAAGTCATTCTGGAGCTGACCATCCAGAAGGTTGAGAGATTTCAAGCTGTATTTTTTCTTCCTCTTCTCTTTTTTTTTGTTTTTAAGAAATGATGTAATCATGTTTCTTACATAAAAAATCTGGTGCATAGCTGTAGGACAACAAAATTATCAAATCTTGAGTCTACATGTGGCATGACTTGATGGGAGCAATTATGATGAATTTTTCTTTTTATAAGGGACTTCCGCCTTCTTTTCTTTTCTATAGCCAGATGTTTTTGTGAGGTGATGATGGAGCGGGGCGATTCCTTTGAGAGAAATGAAATTATGCTCTTTCGTTGGGGCCACTATCATCCGCCTGAAGAAGCAAAAATGTCTCAGTGGGCTTTGATTGGTTCTGAGATGCTCGTGACATACGTTATGGCCACGGAACATTTGCATTCTCGATCTTGAGATATTTATCATTTCGCTCCTATATTAGAGGTGGACATACCCTCGGCCCTAAGATATTTGTCACTATTTTCTTACTTTGGAAAGGCAGGGATTTAGTAACTCTCTCTATGGTGCTTGTGTGGTGCACGTCTTCCAAGAAGGAGGAGGATGGGATCATGCCGCTGCTCGCGATAAAGGTCTTAATTGCTTTCTTTGCCTGCAGGCTCCCCACGTTGTGGTTTCTTTGAAGACCACAGTTCCAAGACATCGAGGTCATAAAGAAAAAGCTTTGGGACTGCGCTATGCAATTATCCACTATAAAAGACTTGATCGCTTCCTGGGATACCTAGGTGTATCTGCATTAATGCAGGCTTTTGGTTGTGATTTCTTCCAATACTGTGGCTTGGAGATGTGAAGAGATAAGCATCTAGTGAATGCAATCTTGAACTGATCTCAGTTGGCTCACGATCGTGTTATTTTCATTTTAGGGCATAATACCGAACTGAGGAAGATAGCAATACACTACATCTTGATCCTGTAGGATCTATTGTAATTTTGGTGTAAAACTTTCTTCTGTTTTATTTTTTCTTTATTGCTTTTGTAAAAGCAATGCTTGTACTATTGCTTTTATAAGAGTTTTCTTCTACGAATGAATGTGCAATTTCTTTATATCTATTTCATTCATTGTGGTCGATATGAACTTCGGGAAAACTAGTCCTGATCAAATAAGCCCTTTTGAGATGTGTTCCGACCAAAGAAATCTTGTTAGAATTTAATTCTGATTATAGAAACTTTGTTAGGGTTGGTTCCGATCTATGAAACTTTATAATACTAAGTTTAAACTATCAAGAACTTTGTTAAAAATGCAGCTCTGACCGAAGGAATCTATTAAGTTGATGCTCTGACCCAAGGAATTTTGTTTAAAATGATTCTGATAAAAAAAATCTACTAAGATAGCGTTCCGATTTGAGGAATTTTGTTAGAAGTGATTTCGATCGAAGAAATCTTTTGAGAACTCGTTTCGATCTAAGAAACTTTATTGAAAATAATTTTGATTAGAGAAATCTACTGAAGCAACGTTCCAATCTAAGAAACTTTGTTGAGAGTGATTTTGATAAGAAGAATCTACTGAAGTGAGGTTTCGATCAAAGAAACTTTGTTGAGAGTAATTCCGATAAAAGAAATCTACTGAAGTGACATTCCAATCAAAAAAACTTTATTGAAAGCAATTTCGATTAGAAAAATCTACTGAAGTGACATTCCAATCAAAAAAACTTTATTGAGAATGATTTCAATCAAATAAGTCTATTGAAGTGACGTTTTGATCAAAGAAACTTTATTGAGAGGGATTCCAATCAGAGAAATCTACTGAAATGATATTTTGATCAAAGAAATTTTGTTGAGAGTCTTTCTGGATCCTTCCTATCATGTAAGCATGAATCAATGAATTCAAAGATTTGTTTATTCAACATTATGTGAATCACTAATAGTACATGCATAAGTTGGCCGAATGCCAAGGTCTTGGGAGTGGAATCCCATTTAGTTGCTTGAGGCGCTAAGTTCCTGGGCGTATTACTTCATCGACCTGATAAAGATCTTTCCAATTGGGTGAAAGCTTTCCTTGCTTTATGGGTTGTAAGATTTTAGTTCGTCGAAAGACAAGTCGCAAGCTCAGAACTCTTTGGCTTTGACCCGAGCATTATAGTATCTAGCCACCCTCTGGCGATAAGTAGCCATCCTCATTGTGGCGTGCTCCCTCCTTTCTTCGATTAAGTCGAGGTTAATACTTTAAGCCATACCGGGTTGGTGTTTTCTTTATACTCCTTGACTCTGAGAAAAGAAAGCCCAAATTTCATGGGTATAACATCTTCCATTCCAAATGCTAAATTGAAGGAAGTTTCACCAGTGAAAATCCTTTGGGTGGTTCAGTAGGCCCAGAGCATGTGGTGAAGTTCATCCATCCATGACCCTTCAATCTAGTCCAGCTTAGTCTTTAAGTCTTGTAGGAAAATTTTGTTGGTGACTTCTACTTCTCCATTCGCTTGTGGGTGATCCACTAAGGTGAAGCGCTGTTCCATTCCATGGTCTTCACAAAATTTATAAAGTCGAGTGTCGCTAAATTATTTACCGTTGTCAAAGATCAACACTTTGGAAAGACCATATCGGTAGATAATTGATTTTCAAATGAAGTATCTAACTTTTGCTTCAGTTATATGGGCTAAAGGCTCGGCTTTGATCCATTTCGTGAAGTAGTCGATGGCTACCAGAAGAAACTTGAAACTAGCCTGAGGCTTGAGAAAAAGGACCTAAGATGTCCAACACCCATTGGGCAAATAGCCATGGAGCTTCGATAGGAGTCAGAAGTATTATTGATTGATGCTGGTCTTTGACATTCCGCTGACATTGTTCGTATCTTCTAACAAAACTTTGTGCATCTTATTGCATGATGGGCCAATAATAGCCCTATCAAAGAATCTTATAGGATAGGGGCCTACCCTCATGTAGTTTCCACAAATCCCTTCATGGACTCCTTGCAGGACGTAGTTAGCTTCAAACATGCATAAACACTTTAGGAGAGACAGAGAGAAGGACCGCTTGTATAGTTCATTATGGTGTAATACATATCTAGTGGCCTTGTTCCTTATCTTTCGAGTTTCTTTTTGATTAGGTGGTAGTTCGTCTGATCTCAAATACTTCAGAAGAGGATCCATCCAGCTTGGCTCTTCATTGATTTGTTGAATGATGGCAAGCTACTCTAAGCTCGAGGTTTTTAAGAACTCAAAATAGGTCTCTTTCTTAAGATCGACAGGTAATGACAATGCCAACTTGGACAAGACATCTGCTCTGATGTTCTATGTCCTAGAGACCTATTGAATATCAAAATTTTGAAAAATGAGGTCAGATCTTTTATCTTTTGATAGTATTTTTTTATGTTTTTCTCTCGAGCTTTATATTTGCTTTTAATTTGTTCGACCACCAGCTGAGAATTGTTGAAGACTTTTAGGTGTTGGGCCTCAGCTTTTTTAGCGATTTTAAGGCTCATGATTAGAGCTTCGTATTCCGCTTCGTTATTCATGACCAAAAATTCAAAGCACATGGCGTATCCAACTACGTCTCCTTCAGGACCAGCCAAGATGAGTCTGGCCCTCGATCTCGATAAATTTGATGAGCCGTCAACATGCAAGCTCTATAATTCTTCAAGATTCGATCCTAGATTTTCATCATCTTTCAAGTTTATGAGGTCTTGCGATCTTTCTCTGACTTCTCCCTCTTCCAGATTTTCTTTGCCCGGGATGATGCATTCGAGAATGAAGTCAGCTAAGATTTGGACTTTGATGGAAGGTCCCGATCGATAATGTATATCCAACTTTGAGAGTTCCAGAATCCACTTTACTATTCAACCTGAAGTATTTGGATGATGTAGCACCATCTTGATTGGCTAGTAAGTAAATAGCACCACTGTGTGAGCTTGGAAGTACGATCAAAGTTTTCTTGCTGTGATATCCAACGTGAAAATTAGTTTCTCTAGCTTGGAGTATCTGGTTTTCGCATCATGAAAGACTTTGCTGGTATAATAGACAGACTTCTGTAACCATCTTTCTTCCTGAATAAGGATTGCACTGATTGCTACTGGAGAAACTACGAAGTACAATAGAAGCTCTTTGCCCGACTGAGGCTTAGTAAGCAATGATGCAAAGCTAAGATACTATTTTAGTTCTTCAAAGGCTTTTTGGCACTCTGAGGTCCATTGAAAGTTCTTTGACTACCTGAGGGTTTGAAAAATGAGAGACACCTCTCAACCAATCTGGAGATAAAATGATTGAGAGAGGCTACTTTTTTGGTGAGGTATTATACCTCTTTAACTATTTTTGATGGTGTCATCTTCAGGATTGCTTTGATCTTCTTCGAGTTTGCCTCAATGCCTTTGTGTGAGACCATGAAATCGAGAAATTTGCTAGTAGTAACTCTAAAGGTATACTTCACAGGATTCAACTTTATCTTAAATTGACGAAGAATGTTAAAAATTTTCTAGAGGTCAGCAACATGGTCTGATGTTGCACGACTCTTGACTAGCTTGTCGTCAACATACGCTTCCATGTTCTGGCCTATTTGTTCTTTAAAGATCTTATTCATCAGCATTTGGTATGTGGCCCCTGCATTTTTTAGACTAAAGAAAATAAAAGAACCCACGGTCAGTAATAAAGACTATTTTCTTCTCATCTTCTGGTGCCATCCGGATTTGATTATAGCCAAAAAAAACGTCCATGAAGCTAAGAAGCTCATGCTCTAAGGTTGCATCTACCAATTGTTTGATCTGGATAAGTGGATAACTATCTTTGGGGCAGGCTTTATTTAGGTCAGTGAAGTTGATGTACATGCATCATTTTTTATTTGCTTTCTTCACCAACATGATATTTGCCAGCCAATTTAGATACATTGCTTCTTTGATGAAGCCGGCTTTGATTAGCTTATCCAACTCCTTAGCTATGGCCTTCTAGCGCTCTAGAGCGAAACTTTATTTCTTTTGCTTTATTGGATGATAAGTTGGATCCACCTTTAGATAAGGAGACATCACCTTTGGATCTATCTCGGGCATATTCATGACTGACCAAGCTAAAAGATCTGTGTTTGCCTGCAAAAGAGCAGTTAATTGATTTTTCGTTACCTAGTCCAAGCATGAGCCGATCTTTACAATTTGATGAGGATTCTTCTTTCTTAGCGAGATCTCCAAGAGTTCCTCAGATGGTTGGGCATGCTCTTCGGCCAAGTCATCTTGAGTGTCTAGCCCTATTGGGAGTTCAAGCTAGGTTTTTGGTTGGGTCTTTGCTCAAAGCTTGGCAGCAAAGCATTGTTGAGTCATAGTTTGATTGCCTCGGATCCATCCTACTCCATTTATCATTGAGAATTTTGCCATTAGATGGTAACTAGATACTACGGCTCTCAATGTCCAAAGGCTTGGTCACCCAAAAATCATGTTATAAGCCAAGGAAAGCTTAACAACAAGAAAGTCTACTTGGATCGTCACTTGTTGAAGCGGAGTGCCCACTGCGACAGGTAGTTTAATTATGCCTTCAGGTGTTACTGAACTTCCAAAAAAACCCTGGATCGGCGTGTCAAATTTACTCAACTGATCGAAAGTAAGTTCCATTTGAAAAAAGATAGAAAAGCATAGAATGTCAATCGAGCTTTCATTATCAATAAAGATGCGGTGTACATTATAATCAGCAATATTAATAGTAACAATCATTGCATCATTATATGGCCATTGTACACTTTCTACATCCTGCTTAGTGAAAGTGATGACATTCCCAAGCCTGTCCTCTAGCCTTAGCTTCTTTTCCACCATCGATCCAGATGACTCTCCGATTATCATATGGATTTCACCTCTGAGGGGTCATTCTTCTGTCGCTGTTGGCTCTTCCATCTCCTGCGCTGGCATTGACATCAGGTGTTGAGGCTGATGAGATGGTTGTCAAGCTCTTGGAGGAGGTCGGCATGGAGAAGTTCTTCCTCGGATGAAGTCATTCAATCTTTTCTCCCTGATGAGTCTCTTGATTGCATCACGGAGAAGGTGGCAATATTTAATATCATGGCCATGGTCACGATGGTAGAAGCAATACCTCGTAGGGTCACGACGTTCAGACTTCATCTGCATATTTGGAGGTTGAGGAAGCTCGGTGTGAATTTTCATCAAAATTTCTCCTCGAGAGACATTCAGAGGCATATAATTATGGTACTATCTCGGGAGAGAGTGCTGCCAGTATCTTCTCTGAAGGCTTGAAGATCGAAAATTTTTAGATGGACCTCTACCCTTCTACCTTCGGGGTGGAGATCAAAAGCGCTGGTGGTAGGTCTCCCTCCTTCCTGGGGAGCACTCTTTATTTGGTCCTACCGCAACAGGTTCAGTAAGCACATCCTTAATGAAGGCTTCTTTCAAGCAGGAATATTTTTCCACCTGATCAAGCATTCTAGTGTAGTCTTGAAAAAAAGATTTTATTAGCAACCTCTTTAGGTCATTCTTCAGGAGTCCATCCATCAGGATGGTCATCACGATCGATTGGTCCAGATCATGGATTTTTAATATTTCCATATTGAAATGACTCACGAAATCAAGGATCGACTCCCCCTCCTTTGATCGAATGGTGTTGAGATAGTCGAACTGCTTCTATTGCTTTCAGCTATTGATGAAATGTGCAGCCAAACACTGACTCAACTCTTTGAAAGAGTGGATCGAGAACGATTTCAGACACAAATACCACTACTGAGCTACCCTCTTGAGAGTAGCGGGGAATGCCCAATAGAGGATGGCATCTGATGCTCGTTGGAAGAGCAACGCCATTTTAAAAGTTTCTATATGATCGACGGGATCAGAAGTTTCATCGTAGGTCTCGAACTGAGGCAGCTTAAAATTAGGAGGCAGCGGCTCCTTCATTATTTTCGGATCAAAAAGAGGCTCACCGATGAACCCATCATAGGGCCGAGCCGAAGAGACTTTATTGATGGCTTCGATCTGCTTGTCAAGCTTTTGAAGTCTTTTTTCGATTACTAGATCCCAAGCAGTGTATGCCTCGGATTATTGACGAGAGCGGCGATTGAGAGTTGAACCATGCCCTGATTGTAGGCTGAGAAACTGCCAATGGATTTGTCTCCTCCTTAGACTTTAAGGAAGTGTCCAAGGAGGCTCGACTTGCAATTATGGTTAGAAAGCAGGTGGTTGTGGTGGTACCATCGCTGGGGCCACAATCGATACCACTGAAGAGAATATGGGCTGCACCATACAGGGTGGTGTAGGGGCAGCTTGGCTTGCACTACAAGAAAATAGAGTATTAGCGATGAAATTAGTGATGATAATTTTTAAATAAAATATTAGCGATGTAGGGGCAGCATTTTTGCCATTGCTAATAATAGATATTAGCGACAGAATTAGTGATGGTAATTTTATCATTGCTAATAATCTTTTTTACCTACAGCTTTAGCGATGGAAGTCTAGCCATCGCTAATAACTGCTAATAATGGATATTAGTGATGGTAATTTTATCATCGCTAATAATCTTTTTTATCTACAACTTTAGCGATGGAAGTCTAGCCTTCACTAATAGTTATTAGCGATGACAGTAGCGATGACAATGCTGTTACTATAGTTATTAATGATAGTATTAGTGACAGCAACACTATAGTTATTAATGATAGTATTAGTGATGGCTATTTATCATTGCTAATAGTATATAATTTATTTTTTTTAAATTAGATTTTATTATTATTATTGATGGTAGATAATTATTAGTGATAGCATTTTGCCATCACTAATAAAAAAATAATTTTAATTTTTAAAAATTAAATTTTATTATTATTAGCGATGGTAGATACTTATTATCGATGGTATTTTATCGTTGCTAATAATATTTTTATCGATGGCATATAGCGACCAAATAATCTATCATTGTAAAAACTAAAAAAATTATTAGCAATGGCAAGTTTGGTTTTTAGCGATGGCAAGATGCATCACTTATAAAAATTATTTTTTTTATATTAGTTCTAATATTATTAGTGGCAAAAGATTATTATTAGCGACACCAAAAGATCATTGCTAATACTAAAGTAATTTTATTTTTTTAATTTGGTTATAGGATTATTAGCAATGAAAAATTATTATTAGCGATGATAAAAGTCATCGCTAATAAAGTTTTAGTGCCGGCTATTAGCGATGGTAGATTCATCATCGCTAATAATGCTTTTTACTGATGACATTAGTGACCAAAAAATAAGCCATCAAAAAAATATTTTTTTATTTATTATAATTATTAACGATGGTGGAAAGAATATTGGCGATGGTGAAAGTCGAAGCTAATGATCATTAGTGATGGTGATATTAGCGACAAAATCCTTATCATAAAAAAGATTTTTTTTTTTTATTTATTAAATTTATTAGCGACGGCATAAGAAGTATTAGAGATGGTAAATGCAATTGCTAATATTCTTTAGCGATGGCATTATTAGCCATAAAAATAGCCATCATAAATAATAAAAAGATTATTTATTTATCATAATTATTAGCATTAGTGATGGCATATTAGCGACGAACATTGCCATCATAAAAAAAAATATTTATTAAATTTATTAATGAAAACAAAAAAAATATTAGTGACTGGAGTTGTCATCGCTAATAATCATTAGCGATGACACTATTTCCAATAGAATTGCCATTGCAAAAAAATATTTTTTCTATTTTTTTTAAATATGATATAATTTTAAAATTTAAAGTTTATCTTTATCATTCATTATCTAAATAATTATCGTTAGAGTATCATCGCAAAAGATCGTCTCGATCTGATAGCCCTAGCTATGTTGATCAATAAAATTTAATTTCGATAGTCAAGAGTGATCGCTTAATGATCTAATAAATAAAGACCACTGATAGATCCAAAAAATTATAATAATGATCTTGATGATATTTATAGGATACTATCAAAATTTTACTTCAATCAGACATTATTATTATGGTCAGTTTAGCATGAAATTATTTCGATCGTTAAATAAAAAATAAGTGATCAAAAAACTAAATAGCATCCGATCAAGATAATTTTTTAGATAAATGATCTTTGCTACTACTTTAATCATTTATACGGTGAAAATCATAAAATCCAAACCATGCATATATGAATAATCTAAAATAATATATCTTTTGATACTCATTCTTAAAATCCTTATGTAATATACTCATACTTTTGTAAGATCTACTTAATATAGATGGTTCATATATGTACGGTTTGGATTTTATGATCATCATCATATAAATGATTAAAATAGCAGCAAAGATCATTTATGTATAAAATCTTCTTAATCGGACATTGTTTGGCCTTTTCATCACTTACGTTTTATTTAATGGTCAAAATCATCCTGTGCTAAATTGATCATGATAGTGATGTCTGATTAAAGTAAAATTTTGATAGTATACTATAAATATCACCAAGATTATTATTGTAAATTTTTAGATCCATTAATGGTCTCTATTTATCAGATCATCAAGCGGTCATTCATGACCATCAAAATTAAATTTTATTAATCGACATAGCTAGAGCTATTGGATCAAGGTGGTCTTTTGTGATGATACTGTAACGATAATTATTTAGATAATGAATGATGAAGATGAACTTTAAATTTTAAAA
This sequence comes from Cocos nucifera, assembly GCA_006176705.1. Lineage (NCBI taxonomy): Eukaryota > Viridiplantae > Streptophyta > Magnoliopsida > Arecales > Arecaceae > Cocos > Cocos nucifera. The sequence goes on from QRFJ01001037.1 coordinate 947,421, forward strand.
TTATATTATATTTAAAAAAAATAAAAAAAATATTAATAATATATTTTTTTATCGATGGGCTAACAAAAATTATGAAAAAAATTAATTATCTAATAAAGTATTAGCGATGGAATCCATCACTAATGCTTTTATCGATGGCATTAACGATGACAAGTTTGTCGTTACTAATAGTCTGCAACTTCAAATCACTCGAGGAAAAAGAAATTTTCGCTTCCACACTCATTCTCTCTCGTTCTTGCCCCTCATCCTCCTCTCATCGGCATCCAAACCTCCCTCACCCCACATCCCTCCTTTCCTCCCTCCCCATCCCATTCCTTCGGCATCCCACAGCCGAGCTCTCCCTCTCCTCCTTTTCTCCATCCCGCCATTATCGGAGCCCTCCCTCCCCTCCTTTCCTTCGTTCTGACACCGCTGGAGCCCTCCCTCTCTTATATATATATATATATATATATATATATATATATATATATATATATATATATATATATATATATATATATATATATATATATATATATATATATATAGATTAATAGATAGGCATAGGTAAGATCAATGATTCAAATCCGATCATATCAAAATTAGACAATGGCCATCCTACATCAATGATCCAAAAGTTGGATGTGATCATTACTTCAAAATTATTTATAAACCAAAAATCATATGATTTAAAGACACCTAACATATGCATTAAGTGATCAAAAAATATATTTAATTTAATTTTATTTAGGTTGTCCAATTTTTAACTACTTGATACTTGGGCTAGAGATCTCCAAATCATATGATTTTTTATGTGCAAGCAATTTTAAGATAATAGATCATATTCAACTACTTGAATCATTGATATAGGATCTCTATTATAGAGTTTTGATCTGACCGAATTTGAGTCCAAATCTGGTTGATCTGATTCTATTTTGGCTCTCTCTCTCTCTTTCTCTCTCTCTCTCTCTATATATATATATATATTATATATATATATATATATTCAAAAATTGAACAATCTAAATAAAATTAAATTAGATATATTTTTAGATCACTTGATGCATAAACTAGGAGTCTTCAAATGATATGATTTTTGGTATATAAGTAATTTTAAGGTAGTGGATCATATTCAATGATTTGGATAATATATGTAGGACCTCCATCATAGAGTTTTGATCTAATCGAATTTGAGTCTAAATCTACTTTTATATATATATATATATATATATATATATATATATATATATATATATATATATATATATATATATATATATGAAAAGTACTATATCTCCTTATTCAACTGGAAACTCAAGAGGAAGATGACAGCTTTGATTTTTCATTTTCCCCCACAATATCCCTAGCACCAAGACTATAATTTGAGGAACTTCACCGTATTCATGTTTCTTTCTTTTAAATTTTCATATGAAAACTATTGCAGCTCCTTGTCGCTCTTCCAAATAGGCTTGTGATAAATTATAGAAGAGGGGAATGTTCATTTGAACTTTGTTTCCTATGGTTCGTCGCAGGTATGGATGAAGATTCAGAATTTCAAAAAAAATATTCTAACTAAAGGTATAAATAAATTAAGCTGCTCGTATGCCATTCGAATTTAATTTGAATCATGCTCGACTCCAATCGAGTCGACTAATATCGAGCTCGAATTATAAGATAATTGAAAGACTTGCAAATCTATTCGACATTATATATATTTAATAATATTATTTTTATTTTTAATATATATTATTTATATATTATGAGGAGATTTAAATTTGAGTTAAGTTTGAATACGACTTAGTTGATATTTAAGTTCAGTCGATCTTTGATTATCGCCTTTTTTTTATCGAGTTGAGCCCGAGTCAAATTTCAAGTTTAGGTATTTTGGATTGAGTCGGTTTTAAATTTCTAGCCCCTCAACTTAGATTTTGTTCGATTGTACCTCTAGATCCAACTATCCCAGCCGCAGCTTCATTTTTTTTGTTTTTTTTGCTCGCCCTAATCACAATGCAGCTCGCAAGCAATCACAACCGTCCATCTATCACGTTCTACAACCCAAACAAAAACAACAAACAACCCACGGTCCCCGCTTGTCCATCGCGAAGCGTCGGGTTTTTTTTTTTAAATATAAAATAAAACACCAACAAAACAGAGAAAAGGAAATAAATTGGGATTTGAATTCACTCTGTTCCATTGATTCTATCTCACCTCACAAACAAAACAAATTCGCACCAACCACAAAAAAAAGGAAAACAAACAAAGAAGACCAATCACATCTTCCATTAAATAATACAACAAAAAACTTAACGATCTTAATTCTTAAATTTTTGATCTCTCCACTCATGTGGTATGTTCCTTATTCTTTAACTCGATCCGTCCACGAGGAGTCGGCGGTGGGACGTCGACGGCGACAACGAGGAGGACAAGCCGAGAATCCTACGGGCTTCCTCGAGCTCGTCGGAGAGCGCCTTGATCCGGCGGTGGTAATCTCTCGCCTCCGCCACGGCCTCCGCCTCGATCTCCCCCAATTGAACGCAGAGCCGTTCCTCCGCCACCTCCACCGCCCTCAGCCGCGCCCTCGTCCTCTCCAACTCCATCCTCATCTCCTCCTCCCTCGCCCTCCTCTCTCTCACCTCCCTCTCCAGCTCCTCGTTCCTCCGCCGCAGCTCCTCCATCTCCTCCTCCGCCACTGCCGTCGGCCTCAGCCCGACGACATGACCTAGTTTCCCTAGGGCCGGATAGGCGATTGCCAGTCCGGAAGCCATCGGCAAGCGCCCTTCGCTGTTCTCTAGTTTTTCTAAGGATGCGGGAAAAATACGAAATGTTCGGGGATTCGATCGACTCAGTTTGCGATCACAGAACTCCGGCCACCAGATTTATAGGGAGGTGAGGGGAGACTAGAAGGCGTCCAGGTTCGATGTACCGGGTTGTGGAACGATTCGGGGAGAAGCCTTTCTGGACGCATTCGGGAAGAGGTCCTTATCTCGCCACGGAGGCTGGCATCCAATGCAGCGTCTAGAATGATTTATTTATTTATTTATTTTTGGTGGTGTGAGGCCAAGGGGTAAAATGATTGGTGTTGCTTGAATCTGTTTGCTATGAAAGTAGAACGGTCAGTCTCGTATAGAAATATTAAAATAATCTATAAAATAAAATTTGAATTGAAGAATTTAATTTCGGAGAGCATCCTTCGACGCTATAGAAAACAAAAAAAATAATAAAAAATAGATTTTTTGAAAAAATTTTTTTGCTTATCTGAATCCTCAGAATTTATAATATTTATGGAGAAGATGCCTCACAAATATTACACCGTTTTACTAATCTTGAGCCGCCAATCTTATCATTATGATATTATAGGTGCTTTCTTAGAATGCAGAGGCCGTTACTGGCACGATCTGAATACCTTATCTATTCCCATGAGATTAAGTGGAGTAGGTAACAGCTTAATTACAATTGGATGACAAATGGGTCGTTGCTTATCCTCAAAGGGAACTGCCAAGTATGCCGAAGAGTTATTCATCATGCCTCGGTTCGTCCTTCAGATTGGGAGATATGAGAATAATCTCTTTGCCTCGATGCATTGGTGCTTCTATGCTAGTCCGAGATACTTTAGTTACTAGCTTGACCGATCTGAGGTATTTATATTACCCCCATAGTACTACTTCCTATTGGAGACTACTGATCCACTATCCGATCCACCAGTCAGGAACCAACCGATCATCGATCGGCAATCATCATCAGCCGACTAACGATCGATGATGGAAAAGGACTATCGAAAAATCAATGCTCACTGATACATGATTATCCGACGGATAGTCATCATGATGAATGACGATCGAATTTCAAGCCGACCGACTGATATCCGATCAGCTGATTAATCAATGATCAGTCAGTCCCAAACAATCCTACCGACGGTCAGTCGGCACCAACGGTCAATCGACACAAAACCCACTAACCAACCAATGTTTGATCGATCCCAAATCAACCAACTGACCATCGATCGGCGCAAAGTAAGTTGACCGACAATCGATCGACACAAAGTCAGCCAATCGATAGTTGATCGATATAAATTTAGCCAATCAAAGAACCATCGGTACAAAGCCGACCGACCAACGATCGGTCAGTTCCAAATCTGCTGACTGACGAATGGAAGCTCCCTAAATAACTTATCTGATTTTCGATCGACTCTATGAAACCGTTCCCGAGAAGAGCGGGCGACAACAATTAAGGAATGGTTTAATTACCAATCCAGGATCACACTGAAGGAAAATCCTGATTTTTCGGACCAGATTCGTTCAGATCTAATTAGATCAAGAGATATATTTCAAAAAAAATTTTCTTTGATCTAGATCAGATCTAAGATATTTCAGATCTGATTATTATTATTTTAAAAATTAAAATAAAATTAGATAAATTAAATCAAATTTAATTTATCTTGATATGGATAATCCTATTACCCATTGATGATCCTATTTGCAGTGGAAGGTTCTGGATCTAGCCACGCAAGCGCCTAGCCTCTACCGGTATCCACTCAGACTGGATCTGGAGATCCTCTTCTTCTCTATCACGCCTCAAAAAATTAGATCTGGATCTGATCTGGAGGATCTTCAAAACTTCTTTTGAAGATCAGTAGTCGTCCTTTGCAGCAGCATAGCCTTCTAGCTTTCAGTCGCCTTTCTTTGGTCTGGATTGCACCAACCAAAAATCCAAAACTTCTTTTGGACATGGAGAGGAGAGGGAGAAGGTGATTTGGCATTAAGGAAGAGAGGAGAGGCAGCCTTGGGGCGCGGGAAATTGTGATTCAATCATTATCTGAGTTGGGCGCAGGGTCTTATTTATAGACTGACTGTGATCCAACTTCTCTTCTTTCCAACCAATCACAACTCTTTGTGAAATCAGATCTAAATCTGATTGATAAAAATAGAGTCTCCTGGATTACTTCTTAGAGGGCGCTTAAGATCAGTCAAAGTTGGTTCTTAGAAGAACTCTAATTGGAATCCAAAAAGAAGATGGAGTCCCTGTCCAATTGGGACTCCTAGGCACCTCCAACTTGGGCACACACCAAAGGTGGCGTGCGCCCTCTTCCTTGCCAGGTTCTGGTAGGGGACAGGCCCCCACCAGCTCTCCAATAGGTGCATGACATATGGTCAAAAGTCAAAGTGTCAATGGTCAATGTTTGACTAGTCAAAGGTAGACTTTTGACCAAAGTCAAAGAATAAGAAATGGCAGGTGACCAAAAATGGCAGGTAATGTCTTACAAAATAAGATAACCTTTTCTGACTTGGACAACCTCCAGTCAGACCATATGAAGGCCTCGTGATTGAGCACAAACCCTTTGGCTTAGATAGGTACAACTTATTTATGATAGCAAAAGAAGAACATTAGGTTCAATCGAGTGCTAGCATGATTTTCTTGAACCTAAATTGATATCATTCAGATCAATTGAACTAGATCAGTTCAATTGATGATCACCATTCAAACCCTTGTTTGTGTGTCCAGTTAGATTCAGTTCTGTATGTAATGGGATATGTCCTGATTCCTATCATCGACATCATCGAAACTCCTTTCGATGATCAGAACTCTTCTGATTCAAACAGCTAGAATGATCGATCATCTAAATCATATCTAATTGCCCAAAATCCACCAGTGACACTTAGCAGTATATGGTGGCAACCCATCAGAGCTGAATGCGAACCTCTTGGTGTAGCTACCTGTGTGATTAAGTCCTTCTATAAGCTCCGATCAGATTAGGGTTAAGGTAAACTCGTCAAAACCTAGTCTCTGTCATATGATGTAATCATTCGATTCGAGTCCGATGTGAAAATCTAAATAGAAACTCTTTCTATTATTTCACTCTGCCATGGCCATGGACTTCTGATTTGATTCTCATGATTATCATAAAGGCTCTTTCTAAGCCATAGCATTCCTAAGCAAGCACCAGACAAAGGTCCAGATAGGATTTCATCTTGATACCATCATCAGTTCTACAAGATGACTATCGTCTATAACATCACAACACAATACAGGAAGCTAGTGGCGGTCGATCCGCCGCGGCATCCGACACATCGGGTTCTAATAGCTGGCCTGGAGGATCCGCAGTTGAATGGTGAGATAGGTCAAACTATAACACCCTCAAGGTGTAACTGCCGAGCATCAGAGTCAAAGACCTTAGTCAAAGAACAGACAACTACTGTGCATCGAGTCACATTGACGGAAGTAGACTCCCTATGACTACTCAAGGTGGTCACGCTCAGTGCCCTCGTTCTCTAACGATACCTGTACTCTCGCTTCCGATATCTCCACACCATAGACTCAAGACTTATCTACTAAGAGAAAGCGATTGTACCAATCCATTCCGGATCAATCACCATCCTCGCAATGGTCTTTATGGCGGAGCATTTTATGAGTTAATAATGATTATTCATGTTTAAATTTTCAAACTCTTGAAAATATGAATTATCATTACCATTAACTCAAAGGATATATCACAGACACATAATACACATATGTGATAGAAAATAACCCATTTATTGATATTAGTCAAAATTATAATTTTGCCCTAGAAGTGTATTACAAGTGTCAGCCAATATCTTGGCTTCTAGGACACTATATTCTAACAATCCTCCACTTGTCTTAAAGCCAATTGGCTACCAGCCTAAGTCCAATCTTCTCAAAGTGGGCTTCGATCTTCTGCTGGCCCCAATGTGCTTTTAAGTGGGTTTGCCACATTATCTGTTGGAGTTGAACTCTCTTGACCTCGACATAACCCTTCTCAAGTATCGCAAGATCTGAGGTGGTATCCGCCGCGTCAATATCTTGAATTTTTGGTGAGACTCGGCTCCTTAGCAAGGGCTATGGCGCCATTGTTAGTCGTAGTATAGAGGATGGCATCTAATGGCATTACTCCTATTTCTGCACAAACTTTTTTATACCAGAATGCTTTCTTCGCAGTCTTCTGATGCAGCAATATATTCTGCTTTCATGGTGGAATCTGCTATCACCGTTGCTTGAAACTCTTCCAGTCTAGCACCACCATTGCAATAAACAGACTCTCAATGTCGACTTTTGATCATCTATATCGACATGAAATCCGAGTCTGTGTATCCTTGGAGAGATTGGACGTTTCCGATTACAACAAAACCAGATCATAACAACATCCATATACCTTAGTCTCTTAATAACTTAATGATACATTTCAACAACTTAACATACAAGTGTTCTTTTCACTAGATTTGGATCTGATATCTCTTTTGAACTCATCAGCTGGGCTATATCAGGTGTGTACATAGCATGGTGATACATGGCACACCCTATGGGAGGCAAAAGCACATAGGATCCTCTCTCATGCAATTCTTATA